>NW_022638604.1:0-21607 GCF_010993605.1 Petromyzon marinus
GGGTGTGTGTGTGTCTGTCTGTGTCTGTGAGTGGGTGGGTGTGTGTGTGAGTGTGTGAGTGTGTGGGTGTGTGAGTGTGTGGGTGGGTGTGTGTGTGTGTGAGTGTGTGGGTGTGTGTGTGTGTGTGAGTGTGTGTCTGTGTGTGAGTGTGTGTCTGTCTGTGTCTGTGAGTGGGTGGGTGTGTGGGTGTGTGGGTGTGTGTCTGTGAGTGTGTGAGTGTGTGGGTGTGTGTGTGAGTGTGTGAGTGGGTGTGTGTGTGTGAGTGTGTGAGTGTGTGTGTCTGTGAGTGTGTGAGTGTGTGAGTGAGTGAGTGTGTGAGTGTGTGGGTGTGTGAGTGTGTGGGTGTGTGGGTGGGTGGGTGTGTGAGTGTGTGGGTGTGTGAGTGGATGAGTGTGTGGGTGTGTGAGTGGGTGGGTGTGTGAGTGTGTGGGTGTGTGAGTGTGTGAGTGTGTGTGTGTCTGTCTGTGTCTGTGTGTTCCCGGCTCCTCTGGCGAGAGGAAGGCGAGGAGAGGAAATGGGAGGAGGGAATTCGCTCTGACGACGGGAAGGGGCCGTGGTGGAGTCCACACAGACAAAGCTCCCCCGTGTAGGCCCCACAGCTTGCAGGGGCAAGTGCTGTGTACTCGCCGTAGCAGCAGCAGTAGCAGCAGCAGCGCCTATGAAGGATAGCGGCACTGTGGCACACACAGAGGAGGTGGGGAGGCCAGCAACCACTGACTCACCGCGCCCGGACGCCTTTGTCTCCCCCACAGAGACAAAGATCCACTCTCGTGAAGACTTGAATAGACTGTTGGGGCAAGTGCTGTTCGTAGCGAGTAGCAGTAACACACTCACCAACCCACTCACTCACCTACTCACCTACCCACCTACTCACCCACTCACTCACTCACCCACTCACTCACCCACCCAGTCACCCACTAACTCACCCAATCACCCACTCACTCACCTACCCACCCACTCACTTGCCAACCCACTCACTCACCCACTCACTCACCCACCCACCCACTCACTGCTTGTGTGTCTGTGTGTGTGTCTGTGTGTCTGAGTGTGTGTGTCTATGTGTGTGCGTCTGTGGGTGTGTCCTGCACAGATGCTATATATTTTCTGTCCGTCTGCTACAGCAGAGGTGTAGGGAATTCCAACAAGACCTACATCTCTGCTTTATTGACCTGGTCAAGGCCTATGATACCATCAGTAGGCCTGGGCTCTGGGTTGTTCTTCGTGCTTTCGGAGTCCCTGACCCTCTGCTCACGATCATTAAGGACCTTCATGATGGTGAGCGGGCCCAGGTAAAACTACGTGGCCGGGAGTCAGAGCCATTCCCTGTTCACCTTGGGGTGCGACAGGGATGTCCTCTGGCTCCCACATTATTTAACATCTATTTTGACCATGTAGTTTGTGAAGCCTTCAATAGCTGTACCGGGGGAATCTCCATATGGTACAGATATAATGGGAGGCTGATCGATGCCCGGGTTCGGTCAACGGATGGCTCCCTATTGCTCAACCACGTTATGTATGCTGATGATTTGGTAATAGCTGCTCATTCAGAGGAGGAGTTGGAGACGCTACTGCTGAGACTGGAGCGTGCTACTAAGAGATGGGGACTTACTATCAGCCCCACCAAAACTAAGCACCTGCCTGGGTATTTTGTACCATCGGACATTCCACCCCCACAACTCTCAATCGGTGATGGGGCAGTTGTGGAGAGAGTGGAGAGTTTCCCATACCTGGGCAGTGTGCTTATGACTGGCTCCAGTTTAACAGCAGAGGTCTCACTCCGAATCAGTCGAGCGGCAATATATTTTCATCGGTTGCATAACGCTGTGTGGAAGCTACCTGGTCTGTCGCTCCGCACGAAGCTTCAGGTTTTCTCGGCAATGGTCATTCCCTCTTTTCTCTACACTTGCGAAACGTGGACCCCCATAATGGATCATCATCGCCGGTTAGAAACATTTAGGCTGGCCTGCCTACGATCCATCCTGGGTTTAACCAGCCTGGATTGTGTGAGGAGCTCACAAATTCTTGAAAGATCTGGGCAAAGTTCCATCGGTGAGCTCTTCCGGCAGGCAAGGCTGCATTGGCTGGGTCATGTAGCCCGCATGCCCAGCCACCGCATCCCGAAACAGCTTTTGTTCGGCCGGATTGAGGGGGCTAAACGGGCGCGGCACGGGCTAGAGAAGAGATGGAGTGATGTGGTACAGGAGGACGTGGAGCTGAGTGGACTTGCCGATGACTGGTACCAGCGGTGTCAACATTGGCCTCTGTGGAGGAGGCTCGTGAAGGACGCTACTGGGCAGTTGGAGGCAGTCGCCCTCCAACAACAACGGAGGGCGGAGGAGCGACGCTCACAACAACGAGCGGAGCGCCGGGTGGCTAAAGCACAGCATGTTGGCACAGCAAAAGGCACAGGTGGTGCATCAGCCATTCGTCTCGGTCATCTCAGTCAGTCGACCCGTGGCACCTGGGTCTGCCCCGTGACCTCCTGCCAGCGGGCGTTCGACACTTCACGTGGCCTCAAGGTGCACATGGCCTGGCACAAGCGTCGTGGTGACGTCACCGCCACTTAGTGGCGAATGCCGGTGGTTGTGTGTGCCTATGTGTGTTTGTGTGTGTGTGTCTCTAAGTGTCTGTGTGTGTCTCTGTGTCCGTGTGTGTAATATCTATTTCGACCACGTAGTTCGTGAAGCCTTCAATAGCTGTACCAAAGGAATCTCCATATGGTACAGATATAATGGGAGGTTGATCAATGCCCGGGTGCGGTCAAGGGATGGCTCCCTACTGCTCAACCACGTTATGTATGCTGATGATTTGGTAATAGCTGCTCATTCAGAGGAGGAGTTGGAGATGCTGCTGCTGAGACTGGAGCGTGCCACTAAGAGGTGGGGCCTTACCATCAGCCCCACCAAAACTAAGCACCTGCCTGGGTATTTTGTACCATCGGACACTCCACCCCCACAACTCCCAATCGGTGATGGGGCAGTTGTGGAGAGAGTGGAGAGTTTCCCATACCTGGGCAGTGTGCTCATGGCCAGCTCCGGTTTGACCCTTAGAGATACACAGAGACCCATAGAGATACATAGAGATACAGAGACCCATAGAGATACATAGAGAACCATAGAGATACATAGAGACCCATGGAGATACAGAGACCCATAGAGATACATAGAGACCCATGGAGATACATAGAGACCCATAGAGATACATAGAGATACATAGAGACCCACAGATATATATAGACCCATAGAGACACATAGAGACCCATAGAGACCCATAGAGATACGTAGAGACCCATTGAGACCCATAGAGATACTTGGACACCCATAGAAATACATAGAGGCCCTTAGAGATACATGGACACCCATAGAAATACATAGAGATACATAGAGACCCTTGTTGATATATGGAGACCCATAGAGCTACATAGAGATACATGGAGATACACAGAGACCCATAGAGATACATAGAGACCCATAGAGATACATCGAGATACATAGAGACCCACAGAGACACATAGAGATACATAGAGGCACGTAAAGATACATAGAGACACAGAGATACATAGAGATACATAGAGACCCATAGAGATACATAGAGACACATAGAGACACATCGAGATACATAGAGACACATAGAGACCCATAGCGATACAGAGACACATAGAGACACATAGCGATACACAGAGACACATAGAGACACATAGAGACACATAGAGAACCATAGAGACACATAGAGACACATAGAGATACACAGAGACACATAGAGACACGTAGAGACACATAGAGACACATAGAGAACCATAGAGACACATAGAGACACATAGAGATACACAGAGACACAGAGACACATAGAGATACATAGAGATACATAGAGACACACAGAGACACATAGAGACACATAGAGGCACATAGAGATACATAGAGACACACAGAGACACATAGAGATACATAGAGACACACAGAGACACACAGAGACACAGAGACACATAGAGACACATAGAGATACATAGAGACACACAGAGACACACAGAGACACACAGAGACACATAGAGATACATAGAGACACATATACTAAACAGTGTATTTGTATTCTAGATTTGAAGCTTTCGTGACTGCAAAGGATTAAATACTCTTTGGTTTTGTCGGTCAAGTCACGTAGGAAAAATAAAATAAAACAACTAAATTAAATCACGACGTTTCGGAGGCAACACCAGCTCCCGTCTTCAGGTGGAACAGTCTTCAGGTGGAACAGTCTTCAGGTGGAACAGTCTTCAGTTGGAACAGTCTTCAGTTGGAACAGTCTTCAAGTGGAACAGTCTGCAGGTGGAACAGTCTTCAGGCGGAACAGTCTTCAGGTGGAACAGTCTTCATGTGGAACAGTCTGCAGGTGGAACAGTCTTCAGGTGGAACAGTCTTCAGGTGGAACAGTCTTCAGGTGGAACAGTCTTCAGGTGGAACAGTCTTCAGGTGGAACAGTCTCCAGGTGGAACAGTCATCAGTTGGAACAGTCTTCAGGTGGAACAATCTTCAGGTGGAACAGTCTTCAGTTGGAACAGTCTTCAGGTGGAACAGTCTTCAGGTGGAACAGTCTTCAGGTGGAACAGTCTTCAGTTGGAACAGTCTTCAGTTGGAACAGTCTTCAGGTGGAACAGTCTCCAGGTGGAACAGTCTTCAGTTGGAACAGTCTTCAGGTGGAACAGTCTCCAGGTGGAACAGTCTTCAGGTGGAACAGTCTTCAGGTGGAACAGTCTTCAGGTGGAACAGTTTTCAGGTGGAACAGTCTTCAAGTGGAACAGTCTCCAGTTGGAACAGTCTTCAGGTGGAACAGTCTTCAGGTGGAACAGTTTTCAGGTGGAACAGTCTTCAGTTGGAACAGTCTTCAGGTGGAACAGTTTTCATGTGGAACAGTCTTCAGTTGGAACAGTCTTCAGGTGGAACAATCTTCAAGTGGAACAGTCTTCAGGTGGAACAGTCTTCAGGTGGAACAGTCTTCAGGTGGAACAGTCTTCAGGTGGAACAGTCTTCAGTTGGAACAGTCTTCAGGTGGAACAGTTTTCATGTGGAACAGTCTTCAGTTGGAACAGTCTTCAGGTGGAACAATCTTCAAGTGGAACAGTCTTCAGGTGGAACAGTCTTCAGGTGGAACAGTCTTCAGGTGGAACATGGAACAGTCTTCAGGTGGAACAGTCTTCAGGTGGAACAGTCTTCATGTGGAACAGTCTTCAGGCGGAACAGTCTCCAGGTGGAACAGTCTTCAGGTGGAACAGTCTTCAGGTGGAACAGTCTTCAGTTGGAACAGTCTTCAGGTGGAACAGTCTTCATGTGGAACAGTCTTCAGGTGGAACAGTCTTCAGTTGGAACAGTCTTCAGATGGAACAATCTTCAGGTGGAACAGTCTTCAGGTGGAACAGTCTGCAGGTGGAACAGTCTTCAGGTGGAACAGTCTTCAGGTGGAACAGTCTTCAGGTGGAACAGTCTTCAGGTGGAACAGTCTTCAGTTGGAACAGTCTTCAGTTGGAACAGTCTGCAGGTGGAACAGTCTTCAGTAGGAACAGACTTCAGGCGGAACAGTCTTCAGTTGGAACAGTCTTCAGGTGGAACAGTCTTCAGGTGGAACAGTCTTCAGGTGGAACAATCTTCAGTTGGAACAATCTTCAGGTGGAACAGTCTTCAGGTGGAACAGTCTTCAGGTGGAAGAGTCTTCAGGTGGAACAGTCTTCAGTTGGAACAGTCTGCAGGTGGAACAGTCTCCAGGTGGAACAGTCTCCAGGTGGAACAGTCTTCAGGTGGAACAGTCTTCAGGTGGAACAGTCTTCAAGTGGAACAGTCTTCAGTTGGAACAGTCTTCAGGTGGAACAGTCTTCAGGTGGAACAGTCTTCAGTTGGAACAGTCTTCAGGTGGAACAGTCTTCAAGTGGAACAGTCTTCAGTTGGAACAGTCTTCAGGTGGAACAGTCTTCAGGTGGAACAGTCTTCAGGTGGAACAGTCTTCAGGCGGAACAGTCTTCAGGCGGAACAGTCTTCAGGCGGAACAGTCTTCAGTTGGAACAGTCTTCAGGTGGAACAGTCTTCAGGCGGAACAGTCTTCAGTTGGAACAGTCTTCAGTTGGAACAGTCTTCAGGTGGAACAGTCTTCAGTTGGAACAGTCTTCAGTTGGAACAGTCTTCAGGTGGAACAGTCTTTAGTTGGAACGGTCTTCAGTTGGAACAGGCATCAGGTGGAACAGTCTTCATGTGGAACAGTCTTCAGGTGGAACAGTCTTCATGTGGAACAGTCTTCAGTTGGAACAGTCTTCAGTTGGAACAGTCTTCAGTTGGAACAGTCTTCAGGTGGAACAGTCTTCAGGTGGAACAGTCTTCAGGTGGAACAGTCTTCAAGTGGAACAGTCTTCATGTGGAACAGTCTTCAGGTGGAACAGTCTTCAGGTGGAACAGTCTTCAGGCGGAACAGTCTTCAAGTGGAACAGACTTCAGGTGGAACGGTCTTCAAGTGGAACAGTCTCCAGGTGGAACAGTCTTCAGTTGGAACAGTCTTCAGGTGGAACAGTCTTCAGGTGGAACCGTCTTCAGGTGGAACAGTCTTCAGGTGGAACAGTCTTCAAGCGGAACAGTCTTCAGGTGGAACAGTCTTCAGGTGGAACAGTCTTCAGTTGGAACAGTCTTCAGGTGGAACAGTCTTCAGGTGGAACAGTCTTCAGGTGGAACAGTCTTCAAGCGGAACAGTCTTCAGGTGGAACAGTCTTCAGTTGGAACAGTCTTCAGATGGAACAATCTTCAGGTGGAACAGTCTTCAGGTGGAACAGTCTGCAGGTGGAACAGTCTTCAGGTGGAACAGTCTTCAGGTGGAACAGTCTTCAGGTGGAACAGTCTTCAGGTGGAACAGTCTTCAGTTGGAACAGTCTTCAGTTGGAACAGTCTGCAGGTGGAACAGTCTTCAGTAGGAACAGACTTCAGGCGGAACAGTCTTCAGTTGGAACAGTCTTCAGGTGGAACAGTCTTCAGGTGGAACAGTCTTCAGGTGGAACAATCTTCAGTTGGAACAATCTTCAGGTGGAACAGTCTTCAGGTGGAACAGTCTTCAGGTGGAAGAGTCTTCAGGTGGAACAGTCTTCAGTTGGAACAGTCTGCAGGTGGAACAGTCTCCAGGTGGAACAGTCTTCAGGTGGAACAGTCTTCAGGTGGAACAGTCTTCAGGTGGAACAGTCTTCAAGTGGAACAGTCTTCAGTTGGAACAGTCTTCAGGTGGAACAGTCTTCAGGTGGAACAGTCTTCAGTTGGAACAGTCTTCAGGTGGAACAGTCTTCAAGTGGAACAGTCTTCAGTTGGAACAGTCTTCAGGTGGAACAGTCTTCAGGTGGAACAGTCTTCAGGTGGAACAGTCTTCAGGTGGAACAGTCTTCAGGCGGAACAGTCTTCAGGCGGAACAGTCTTCAGTTGGAACAGTCTTCAGGTGGAACAGTCTTCAGGCGGAACAGTCTTCAGTTGGAACAGTCTTCAGTTGGAACAGTCTTCAGGTGGAACAGTCTTCAGTTGGAACAGTCTTCAGTTGGAACAGTCTTCAGGTGGAACAGTCTTTAGTTGGAACGGTCTTCAGTTGGAACAGGCATCAGGTGGAACAGTCTTCATGTGGAACAGTCTTCAGGTGGAACAGTCTTCATGTGGAACAGTCTTCAGTTGGAACAGTCTTCAGTTGGAACAGTCTTCAGTTGGAACAGTCTTCAGGTGGAACAGTCTTCAGGTGGAACAGTCTTCAGGTGGAACAGTCTTCAAGTGGAACAGTCTTCATGTGGAACAGTCTTCAGGTGGAACAGTCTTCAGGTGGAACAGTCTTCAGGCGGAACAGTCTTCAAGTGGAACAGACTTCAGGTGGAACGGTCTTCAAGTGGAACAGTCTCCAGGTGGAACAGTCTTCAGTTGGAACAGTCTTCAGGTGGAACAGTCTTCAGGTGGAACCGTCTTCAGGTGGAACAGTCTTCAGGTGGAACAGTCTTCAAGCGGAACAGTCTTCAGGTGGAACAGTCTTCAGGTGGAACAGTCTTCAGTTGGAACAGTCTTCAGGTGGAACAGTCTTCAGGTGGAACAGTCTTCAGGTGGAACAGTCTTCAGGCGGAACAGTCTTCAGGTGGAACAGTCTTCAGGTGGAACAGTCTTCAGTTGGAACAGTCTTCAGGCGGAACCGTCTTCAGGTGGAACAGTTTTCAGGTGGAACAGTCTTCAGGTGGAACAGTCTTCAGTTGGAACAGTCTTCAGGTGGAACAGTTTTCAGGTGGAACAGTCTTCAGTTGGAACAGTCTTCAGGTGGAACAGTCTTCAGGTGGAACAGTCTTCAGGTGAAACAATCTTCAGTTGGAACAGTCTTCAGGTGGAACAGTCTTCAAGTGGAACAGTCTTCAGGTGGAACAGTCTTCAGGTGGAACAGTCTTCAGGCGGAACAGTCTTCAGGTGGAACAGTCTTCAGGTGGAACAGTCTTCAAGTGGAACAGTCTTCATGTGGAACAGTCTTCAGGTGGAACAGTCTTCAGTTGGAACAGTCTTCAGGCGGAACAGTCTTCAAGTGGAACAGTCTCCAGGTGGAACAGTCTTCAGGCGGAACAGTCTTCAGGTGGAACAGTCTTCAGGTGGAACAGTCTTCAGTTGGAACAGTCTTCAGTAGGAACAGTCTTCAGGTGGAACAGTCTTCAGGTGGAACAGTCTTCAGGTGGAACAGTCTTCAGGTGGAACAGTCTTCATGTGAAACAGTCTTCAGTTGGAACAGTCTTCAGTTGGAACAGTCTTCAGGTGGAACAGTCTGCAGGTGGAACAGTCTTCAGTTGGAACAGTCTTCAGGCGGAACAGTCTTCAGGTGGAACAGTCTTCAGGTGGAACAGTCTTCAGGTGGAACAGTCTGCAGGTGGAACAGTCTTCAGGTGGAACAGTCTTCAGGTGGAACAGTCTTCAGGTGGAACAGTCTTCAGTTGGAACAGTCTTCAGGTGGAACAGTCTTCAGGTGGAACAGTCTTCAGGTGGAACAGTCTTCAAGCGGAACAGTCTTCAGGTGGAACAGTCTTCAGGTGGAACAGTCTTCAGTTGGAACAGTCTTCAGGCGGAACCGTCTTCAGGTGGAACAGTTTTCAGGTGGAACAGTCTTCAGGTGGAACAGTCTTCAGTTGGAACAGTCTTCAGGTGGAACAGTTTTCAGGTGGAACAGTCTTCAGTTGGAACAGTCTTCAGGTGGAACAGTCTTCAGGTGGAACAGTCTTCAGGTGGAACAATCTTCAGTTGGAACAGTCTTCAGGTGGAACAGTCTTCAAGTGGAACAGTCTTCAGGTGGAACAGTCTTCAGGTGGAACAGTCTTCAGGCGGAACAGTCTTCAGGTGGAACAGTCTTCAGGTGGAACAGTCTTCAAGTCGAACAGTCTTCATGTGGAACAGTCTTCAGGTGGAACAGTCTTCAGTTGGAACAGTCTTCAGGCGGAACAGTCTTCAAGTGGAACAGTCTCCAGGTGGAACAGTCTTCAGGCGGAACAGTCTTCAGGTGGAACAGTCTTCAGGTGGAACAGTCTTCAGTTGGAACAATCTTCAGGTGGAACAGTCTTCAGTTGGAACAGTCTTCAGGTGGAACAGTCTGCAGGTGGAACAGTCTTCAGTTGGAACAGTCTTCAGGCGGAACAGTCTTCAGGTGGAACAGTCTTCAGGTGGAACAGTCTTCAGGTGGAACAGTCTGCAGGTGGAACAGTCTTCAGGTGGAACAGTCTTCAGGTGAAACAGTCTGCAGGTGGAACAATCTTCAGTTGGAACAGTCTTCAGGCGGAACAGTCTTCAGTTGGAACAGTCATCAGGCGGAACAGTCTTCAGGTGGAACAGTCTTCAGGTGGAACAGTCTTCAGGCGGAACCGTCTTCAGGTGGAACAGTCTTCAGGTGGAACAGTCTTCAGTTGGAACAGTCTTCAGGCGGAACCGTCTTCAGGTGGAACAGTTTTCAGGTGGAACAGTCTTCAGGCGGAACAGTCTTCAGTTGGAACAGTCTTCAGGTGGAACAGTCTTCAGGTGGAACAGTCTTCAGGTGGAACAGTCTTCAGTTGGAACAGTCTTCAGGCGGAACCGTCTTCAGGTGGAACAGTTTTCAGGTGGAACAGTCTTCAGGTGGAACAGTCTTCAGGTGGAACAGTCTTCAGTTGGAACAGTCTTCAGGTGGAACAGTTTTCAGGTGGAACAGTCTTCAGTTGGAACAGTCTTCAGGTGGAACAGTCTTCAGGTGGAACAATCTTCAGTTGGAACAGTCTTCATGTGGAACAGTCTGCAGGTGGAACAGTCTTCAGGTGGAACAGTCTTCAGGTGGAACAGTTTTCAGGTGGAACAGTCTTCAGTTGGAACAGTCTTCAGGTGGAACAGTCTTCAGGTGGAACAGTCTTCAGGTGAAACAGTCTGCAGGTGGAACAGTCTTCAGGTGGAACAATCTTCAGTTGGAACAGTCTTCATGTGGAACAGTCTGCAGGTGGAACAGTCTCAGCTATTCTGCTGTGACTGTTCCACCTGCAGACTGTTCCACCTGAAGACTGAAGCTGGTGTTTGCCTCCGAAACGTCGCGAATTTAATTTAGTTGTTTTATTTAATTTTACCTACGTGACTTTACCGAAAAAACCCCCAAAGAGAATGTATTTGTATTTGACCAGGTAAGGCTGATCTGAGCTGTTCAACTCTTGCTAAAGAGCTCACCGTGTCAACCCGCACAGTATTTTACCCCCTACTGAATTGGCTCCTTCGGTACATGAACGTCGGAGAGAAAAATTAATAAATAATAATAATAATAATAGATCGTGACGTTTCGATCGACTTTAACCGAAAGCACCAAACAGTATTGATCCCTGCGGTCTCGAAAGCTTCAAATCAAAGTCCACCCCCGTTATTGCCCAGGTGAAATTGGATTTCCAGGTGCCATTGATGGCATCGATTTTCGTTTGCAGTTTCGCAAACAAAATCGTCCTGTCCGCTCGTTTGTGTCTCTCCCCTTGTGATGGGACGTTGTGGGGTGGACGTTGATATTCATAGTGGGGCATGGGTGGTTAATACCGTGTGAGTTGGTCTGGAGTAAGGGAGGGGATTATCCTGTTCATTATTCACCACCACGCCACCACCACCACGCCACCACCACCACGACCACCACGCCACCACCACCACCGCACCACCACCACCACGCCACCACCACCACCACCACCACGCCACCACCACCACCACGCGACCACCACCACCACCACCACGCCACCACCACCACCACCGCGCCACCGCCACCACCACCACCACGCCACCACCACCACCACGCCACCACCACCACCGCGCCACCACCACCACCACGCCACCACCACCACCACCACCACGCCACCACCACCACGCCACCACCACCACGCCGCCACCACCACCACGCCACCACCACGCCACCACCACCACGACCACGCCACCACCACCACGCCACCACCACCACCACCACCACGCCACCACCACCACCGCCACGCCACCACCACCACCACCACGCCACCACCACCACCGCACCACCACCACGCCACCGCCACCACCACCACCACCACCACGCCACCACCACCACGCCACCACCACCACCACGCCACCACCACCACCACGCCACCACCACCACCACGCCACCACCACCACGCCACCACCACCACCGCCACGCCACCACCACCACCACCACGCCACCACCACCACCGCCACGCCACCACCGCCACGCCACCACCGCCACCACCACCACCACGCCACCACCACCACCATCACCACCACCACCATCACCACCACCACGCCACCACCACCACGCCACGCCACCACCACCACTGCACCACCACCACCGCCACGCCACCACCACCACTGCACCACCACCACCGCACCACCAGCACCACCACCTCCACCACCACCACCACGCCACCACCACCACCACCACGCCACCACCACCACGCCACCACCACCACCGCCTCACCACCATTCGTGGGATGGGCTGGGCTGGCTCTGGAAGCCACCAACCCCCACACGGCGAGACGCGAGGCTCCCGGCGATAAACTGAACCAGATGTTACCCTTCCACTCACATACACACATACACACACTCACTTACACACATACACACACTGAAACACACTCACTCACACACATACACACACTCACAAAGACACACACTCACTTACACACATACACACACTCACACACACTCACACACACACATACACACACTGAAACACACTCACTCACACACACACATACACACACTCACTTACACACTCACTTACACACATACACACACTCACTTACACACTCACTTACACACATACACACACTCACACACACTCATTTACACACATACACACACTGAAACACACTCACTCACACACACACATACACACACTCACTTACACACTCACTTACACACTCACTTACACACATACACACACTCACACACACTCATTTACACACATACACACACTGAAACACACTCACTCACACACACACACATACACACACTCACTTACACACTCACTTACACACTCACTTACACACATAAACACACTCACACACACTCACTTACACACATACACACACTCACACACACTCACTTAGACACATACACACACTCACACACACTCACTTACACACATACACACACTGAAACACACTCACTCACTTACACACACACACATACACACACTCACAAAGACACACACTCACTTACACACATACACACACTCACTTACACACATACACACACTCACTTACACACATACACACACTCAAACACACTCATAAAGACACACACTCACTTACACACATACACACACTCACACACACTCACTTACACAAATACACACACTCACACACACTCACTTACACACATACACACACTCAAACACACTCACTCACTTACACACACACACATATACACACACTCACACATACACACACTCACTTACACACATACACACACTCACTTACACACATACACACACTCACTTACACACATACACACACTCAAACACACTCATAAAGACACACACTCAAACACACTCATAAAGACACACACTCACTTACACACATACACACACTCACACACACTCACTTAGACACACACATACACACACTCAAACACACTCACACACACTCACTTACACACATACACACACTCAAACACACTCACTCACTTACACACACACACTCAAACACACTCACAAAGACACACACTCACTTACACACATACACACTCTCACACACACTCACTTACACACATACACACACTCACACACACTCACTTACACACACACATACACACACTCAAACACACTCACACACACTCACTTACACACATACACACACTCAAACACACTCACTCACTTACACACACACACTCAAACACACTCACAAAGACACACACTCACTTACACACATACACACTCTCACACACACTCACTTACACACATACACACACTCACACACACTCACTTACACACACACATACACACACTAAAACACACTCACACACACTCACTTACACACATACACACACTCAAACACACTCACTCACTTACACACACACATACACACACTCACAAAGACACACACTCACTTACACACAAACACACACTCACACACACTCACTTACACACATACACACACTCACACACATACACACACTCACACACACTCACTTAGACACACACTCACACACACTCACTTACACACATACACACACTCACTTACACACACTCACACACACACACTCACTTACACACACACACTAAAACACACACACACTCACTTACACACACACACATACACACACTCAAACACACACACACTCACTTACACACACTCACATATACACACACACACTCACACACACACATACAAACACAAACACGGAAAACAAAGACAAAGACAAAGATCCCCCGTATAGCCTTAACAGACTGTAGGGGCAAGTGCTGTTAGCGAGCACCTATGAAGGCCGGAACGGTACACGAGGGGGTGAGTGGCCAGCCCGACCGCCTTTGTCTCCCCAGAGGAAATGTTTTTTTTTTCCACCGCACCAGGTACTCATTTGAGGCTGAGTCGACCTAGGGGAGGCCCAGTACCGGTTCAGATAATCGTCACTGGTGTTGGCCGTGAGCGGAAATCGAACCCGGGTCGCCAGGTTCATAGCGCAGCGAGCTAACCGCTACACTACCGCTCCCCCACACACTCACTTACACACACACACTCACACACACTCACACACACCCACACACATACAAACATACAACAACAACCGCCATTCGCCACTAAGTGGCGGTGATGTCACCACGACGCTTGTGCCAGGCCATGTGCACCTGAAGGCCACGTAAAGTATCGAACGCCCGCTGGCAGGAGGTCACGGGGCAGACCCAGGTGCCACGGGTCGACTGACTGAGATGACTGAGATGACTGGCTGATGCACCACCTGTACCCCCTACTGTGCCAACCTGCTGTGCCTTAGCAACCCGTCTCTCCGCTCGTGGTTGTGAGCATCGCTCCTCCGCTCTCCGTTGTTTTTGGAGGGAGACTGCCTCCAACAGCCCAGTAGCGTCCTTCACGAGCCTCCTCCACAGAGGCCGATCTTGACACCGCTGGTACCAGTCATCGGCAAGTCCACTCAGCTCCACGTCCTCCTATACCACATCACTCATCCCTTCTCTAGCCCGTGCCGCGCCCGTTTAGCCCCCTCGATCCGGCCGAGCAAAAGCTGTTTCGGCATGCGGTGGCTGGGCATGCGGGCTACATGACCCAGCCATCGCAGCCTTGCCCACCAGAGGAGCTAACCGATGGGACCTTCCCAAGATCTTTAAAGGATTTGTGAGCTCCTCACACAATCCAGTCTGGTTAAACCCAGGATGGATCGTAGGCCGGCCAGCCTAAATGTTTCTAACCGGCGAAGATGTTCCATTAAGGGGGTCCACGTTTCGCAAGCGTAGATAAGGGAGGGAATGACCGTGGCCGAGAAGACCTGAAGCTTAGTGCAGAGCGACAGACCAGGTAGCTTCCACACAGTGTTACGCAACCGATGAAGAGATGTTGCCGCTTGACTGATTCGAAGTGAGACCTCTGCTGTTAAACTGGAGCCGGTCATAAGCATACTGCCCAGGTATGGGAAACTCTCCACTCTCTCCACAACTGCCCCATCACCGATTGGGAGTTGTGGGGGTGGAGTGTCCGATGGTACAAAATACCCAGGCAGGTGCTTAGTTTTGGTGGGGCTGATGGTAAGGCCCCATCTATTAGTGGCATGCTCCAGTCTCAGCAGCAGCGTCTCCAACTCCTCCGCTGAATGAGCAGCTATTACCAAATCATCAGCATACATAACGTGGTTGAGCAATAGGGAGCCATCCCTTGACCGCACCCGGGCATCGATCAGACTCCCATTATATCTGTACCATATGGAGATTCCCCCGATACAGCTATTGAAGGCTTCAGGAACTACGTGGTCAAAATAGATGTTAAATAATGTGGGAGCCAGAGGACATCCCTGTCGCATCCCAAGGTGAAAAGGGAATGGCTCGGACTCCCGGCCACGTAGTTTTACCCAAGCTCGCTCACCATCATGAAGGTCCTTAATGATCGTGAGCAGAGGGTCAGGTATTCCAAAAGCACGAAGAACAACCCAGAGCCCAGGCCTACTGATGGTATCATAGGCCTTCACCAGGTCAATAAAGCAGAGATATAGGTCTTGCTGGAATTCCCTACACCTCTGCTGTAGCAGACAGACAGAAATATGGCATCTGTGCAGGAAGGCGATATTGAATAATCCTTGCCAGGACCTTTCCCGGCACACTGAGGAGTGAAATGCCCCTGTAGTTGTTAAAGTCTGTGCGGTCCCCCTTCTTAAAGAGGGGGACCACCAGGGCATCCTTCCAATCCTGCGGAACCCGTCCAGTGGTCCAGACTGTTGTTATGATGTCATATAGGGCAGTCTGTGCACAAACGCCACCCTCCTTCAGCATTTCGCTTGGGAGATCATCTCTGCCCGCTGCCTTTCATGGTCTCAGACTCCGGATCGCCTTCAATACTTCCTCAACAGATGGCACTTCAGCCAGCCACTCACAGGGGGTGACTTCTTCCAATATTTGAGGCACCGCAGCCTCAGCAGGGTCATCCTCACTTTGTGCCACGATGTTTTCCTGGCTGTGGGATTTTCCCTCCCCCAGGACCTCACAGAAATGCTCAGCAAATCTGCAAACCTGTTCCTGGGGGTCAGAGATTGGATCACAGTTTTTTCCCCTAATGATGGTAATAGGTGTGGCGCTGCAGGTTACTTTTTTGATGAAGTTAAATAGAGATTTGTGATCGCGGGCCACTGAGGCAGACTCCATCTCCTCAGCAACCCGCGACCACCACCCATCCTTGCAGCGCCTCACGACTCTCTGAACCTCTGAGCGAAGGGTGCGGTAAGCCTCCTCATTCTCTGATGTGGGATTCTGTAGCCGATGACAGTGGGCCTGTCGCTTTTTCTCAACCATCCTGAACACCTCCTCTGTCAGCCAGGGTCTCTGGGGAGGTCTGGACCGCGTACCCAAAGCAGCCATTGCAGCTGCATGAGTCACAGTCCTAAACATCGCCCATTTACCCTCGACATCAGGAGGAATGGGGGACGATGACAATCCCAGTCGCAAGCGATGATGAAATTCTCGCTTGCAACTTTCATCAGATAACTGAAACCAGGCCACTTTTGGTTGAAATGGGGTCCTGGGTGTACACTCACCACCGGAGCGGAACAATGGCAGGCGCATCTTACAGATGACTAGTCGATGCTCAAAATGGCAGATCAGCTCCACGTTAGATCCTGGTGTCAAGGACATGGGCTCGCATCCGCTGGTCCGTCACTATGTAGTCCAGCAGATGTTCTTGCTTGGACCCGGCATGCATCCATGATGTTGTGTGGTTGCGCCGATGCCGGAACAGCGTGTTGGTAATTACAAGCCCATGGGCTGCACAAAAATCTAGCAGCCTCCTACCGTTGTTATTGAGCTGACCCGGCCCATGTGCTCCAATCACTCCAGACCAGGTGCCAGCATCATGACCAACTCGGGCATTGAAGTCGCCCAACAAGATTACTCTATCCCGAGGGGCCACTTTAGCCAGCACCTGTGACAGGAGGTCATAGAAGGCATCTGACTCATCGGCTTTGCCTGCATCCCTCCATGGATGTTCGTCTTCGTTGGGGACATAAGTAACCACAACCACCAATCCTCGCCTCCAATTGATGGGAAGGCGAGCCCAAAGTAGCCTGGGGCTTACAGCTTCCCACACCTCACCGCCACGCTCCCACGCTCCTTTCATTATTTTGTTCAAAATAAGAGCCACGTTGTTTGACAGTCTGCTGCCACGAGTAGAGGACTGTCCACCCCTCATGGTGGCAGGAGCCAGAACCGGTCCACCGGACCTCCTGAATGCCACAGAGATCCAGGCGGTACCGGTCCAGCTCCCAACAGAGGAGTGGCAGCCTCTACTCCGCAGTGAGCATTCGAACATTCCACGTGGCCACACGAAGTGGCTTTTCGTTGTTTCTGGAGGAGCCCCGAGGGTAGAGATTCAATCTCCTGGCTCTGCCAATTGGGGTTTGGCCAGGAGATGTCATAGACGCCTGTCCACCCGGGGCTTCCGGCAGAAGCTTATTAGTTACATATTTAAGTCGTACTTTTGTGGTAATTTTATGAAGGTGGAGGGGTTGCCAGCCCCTCGCACCCGTCCAGAGCCCCCTTTTAGCCACTGTGGTGGTCACAGACACTCCATGAAGGGGAGAGGGCCAATCGGAATTGGACCTCCAACCACAGCACTGTCCACGACAGAGTTGCCCGTCCGGCACCGCGAGGAGGTAGGGGGTTGTTTTGCCGGACAACCACACAACAACCTGGGGCTTACACACCATACCACACACACACCATACCACTCACACCCATACCACACACACACCATACAAACACACATCATACCACACACACACACCATACCACACACAGCATAACACACACACACCACACACACCATACCACACACACAATACCACACACACACACCATACCACACACACAGCACACCATACACACACCACACACACCATACCACACAGACAGCATGCCACACACACACCACACACACACCATACCACACACACACCATACCACACACACCATAACACACAACAACAACCGCCATTCGCCACTAAGTGGCGGTGACGTCACCACGACGCTTGTGCCAGGACATGTGCACCTTGAGGCCACGTGGAGTGTCGAACGCCCGCTGGCAGGAGGTCACGTGGCAGACCCAGGTGCCATGGGTCGACTGATTGAGATGACTGGCTGATGCACCACCTGTGCCCCCTAATGTGCCAACCTGCCGTGCTTTGGCCACCCGGCGCTCCGCTCGTTGTTCTGAGCGTCGCTCGTCCGCCCTCTGTTGTTGTTGGAGGGAGACTGCCTCCATCTGCCCAGTAGCATCCTTCACTAGCCTCCTCCACAGAGGCCGATCTTGACACCGCTGGTACCGGTCATCGGCAAGTCCACTCAGCTCCACGTCCTCCTGTACCACATCACTCCATCTCTTCTCTAGCCACACCATATCACATACACACACACCATATCACACACATACCATACCACACACACACCATACCACACACACACCATACCACACACACACACGCACACCATACCACACACACACACCATACCACACACACACACACACCATACCACACACACACACACACACCATACCACACACACACACCATACCACACACACACCCACACCATACCACACACACACACACCATACCACACACACACCATACCACACACACACCACACCACACACACACCACACCACACACACACCACACCATACCACACCACACACACACCATACCACACCACACACACACCATACCACACACCATACCACACCACACACACACCACACCACACACACACACCACACCACACACAACACCACACACACACCACACCACACACACACCACACCACACACACACCACACCACACACACACACCATACCACACACACACCACACACACACCACACACACACACCACACACACCACACCACACACCACACACACACCACACCACACACACCACACCACACACACACACCACACACACACCACACCACACACACCACACCACACACACACCACACCACACACACACCACACCACACACACACCACACCACACACACACCACACACACACCACACCACACACACACCACACACACACCACACCACACACAACACCACACACACACCACAGCACACACACACCACAGCACACACACACCACAGCACACACACGCACCACACCACACGCACACCACACCACACACACACCACACACACACCACACCACACACACCACACCACACACACACCACACCACACACCACACACACAGCACACCACACACACACCACACTACACACCCCACACCACACCACACACACACCACACCACACCACACCACACACCACACCACACACACACCACACCACACACACACCACACACACACCACACCACACACACACCACACACACACCACACCGCACACACACCACACCACACACACACCACACCACACACACACCACACACACCACACCACACACCACACCACACACACACACCACACACACACACCACACACACACCACACCACACACACACACAACCCCAAACACACACCACACACACACCACACCACACACACCACAACACACACACACAACAAACACAACACACACAACACACCCCACACACACCAAACCACACAAACCCCACACACAAGCACCACGCACACACCACGCACACCACACCACACACACACCACACACACACCACACACACACCACACACCACACCACACACACACCACACCACACCACACACACCACACCACACACAAACCATGCCACCCACACACCAAACCACACACACACCATACCACACACACACCATACCACACACACACACCATACCACACACACCATACCACACACACACACCATACCACACACACACCATACCACACACACACCATACCACACACACACCATACCACACACACACACACCATACCATACCACACACACCATACCATACCACACACACCATACCACACACACACACCATACCACACACACACCATACCACACACACACCATACCACACACACACCATACCACACACACACACACCATACCACACACACACCATACCACACACACACACCATACCACACACACACACCATACCACACACACACACCATACCACACACACACACCATACCACACACACACACCATACCACACACACACACCATACCACACACACACCATACCACACACACACACCATACCACACACACACCATACCACACACACACACCATACCACACACACACCATACCACACACACACACCATACCACACACACACCACACCATACCACACCACACACACACCATACCACACCACACACACACCACACCACACACCATACCACACCACACACACACCACACCACACACACACACCACACCACACACCACACCACACACACACCACACCACACACACACCACACCACACACACACCACACCACACACACACCATACCACACACACACCACACACACACCACACACACACCACACACACCACACCACACACCACACACACACCACACCACACACACCACACCACACACACACCACACCACACACACCACACCACACACACACCACACCACACACACCACACCACATACACACCACACCACACACACACACCACACCACACACACACCACACACACAACACGCAAACACCACGCACACCACACCACACACACCACACACACACCACACCACACACACACCACACACACACCACACCACACACCACACCACACACACACCACACCACACCACACACAAACCATGCCACCCACACACCAAACCACACACACACCATACCACACACACACCATACCACACACACACACCATACCACACACACCATACCACACACACACACCATACCACACACACACCATACCACACACACACCATACCACACACACACCATACCACACACACACACCATACCACACACACCATACCACACACACACACCATACCACACACACACACCATACCACACACACACCATACCACACACACACACCATACCACACACACACACCATACCACACACACACACCATACCACACACACACACCATACCACACACACACACCATACCACACACACACACATACCACACACACACACCATACCACACACACACACCATACCACACACACACACCATACCACACACACACACCATAACACACACACCATACCACACACACACCATACCACACACACACACCATACCACACACACACACCATACCACACACACACACCATACACACACACACCACACACACACACACACCACACACACACACACACCATACCACACACACACACCATACCACACACACACCATACCACACACACACACCATACCACACACACCATACCA
>NW_022638605.1:0-21513 GCF_010993605.1 Petromyzon marinus
AGCCGTAGACTCACGCACAGAGAGAACCGTAGACTCACAGAGACCTGTAGACTCAGGCACAGAGAGAACCGTAGACTCACAGAGAGCCGTAGACTCACACACAGAGAGCTGTAGACTCACAGAGACCCGTAGACTCAGGCACAGAGAGCACCGTAGACTCACAAAGAGCCGTAGACTCACACACAGAGAGAGCCGTAGACTCACAGAGACCCGTAGACTCACACACAGACACGTAAACTCGTCACACAGAGAGCCGTAGATTTACCACACAGAGAGCCGTAGATTCACTACACAGAGAGCCGTAGACTCACACACAGAGACCCGTAGATTCACCACACAGAGACCCGTAGACTCACACACAGAGAGCCCTAGATTCACCACACAGAGACCCGTAGATTCACGACACAGAGAGCCGTAGACTCACACACAGAGACCCGTAGACTCACACACAGACACATAAACTCGTCACACAGAGAGCCGTAGATTTACCACACTGAGAGCCGTAGATTCACCACACAGAGAGCCGTAGATTCACCACACAGAGAGCCGTAGACTCACACACAGACACATAAACTCTTCACACAGAGAGCCATAGATTCACCACACAGAGACCCGTAGACTCACACACAGAGACCCGTAGATTCACTACACAGAGAGCCGTAGACTCACACACAGAGACCCGTAGACTCACACACAGACACATAAACTCGTCACACAGAGAGCCGTAGATTCACCACATAGAGACCCGTAGATTCACCACACAGAGAGCCGTAGATTCACCACACAGAGAGCCGTAGATTCACATACAGAGACCTGTAGACTCACACACAGAGAGCCCTAGATTCACCACACAGAGACCCGTAGATTCACGACACAGAGAGCCGTAGACTCACACACAGAGACCCGTAGACTCACACACAGACACATAAACTCGTCACACAGAGAGCCGTAGATTTACCACACTGAGAGCCGTAGATTCACCACACAGAGAGCCGTAGATTCACCACACAGAGAGCCGTAGACTCACACACAGAGAGCCGTTGATTTACCACACAGAGAGCCGCAGACTCACACACAGAGACCCGTAGACTTACACACACAGACCCGTAGACTCACACAAAGAGAGCCGTAGGCTCACACACAGAGAGCCATAGATTCACCACACAGAGAGCTGTAGACTCACAGACACAGAGAGC
This sequence comes from Petromyzon marinus, assembly GCF_010993605.1. NCBI lineage: Eukaryota > Metazoa > Chordata > Hyperoartia > Petromyzontiformes > Petromyzontidae > Petromyzon > Petromyzon marinus. The sequence goes on from NW_022638605.1 coordinate 1,197, forward strand.
CGTAGACTCACACACAGAGAGCCGTAGATTCACCACACAGAGACCCGTAGATTCACCACACAGAGACCCGTAGATTCACTACACAGAGAGCCGTAGATTTACCACACTGAGAGCCGTAGATTCACCACACAGAGACCCGTAGACTCACACACACAGACCCGTAGACTCACACACAGAGACCCGTAGACTTACACACACTGAGAGCCGTAGACTCACACACACAGACCCGTAGACTCACACACACAGACCCGTAGACTCACACACAGAGACCCGTAGACTTACACACACAGAGAGCCGTAGACTCACAGACACAGAGAGCCGTAGACTCACACACAGAGAGCCGTAGATTCACCACACAGAGACCCGTATACTCACACACAGACACGTAAACTCGTCACACAGAGAGCCGTAGATTCACCACACAGAGACGTAGATTCACCACACAGAGAGCCATAGATTCACCACACAGAGAGCCATAGATTCACCACTCAGAGAGCCATAGACTCACACTCAGAGACCCGTAGACTCACACACAGAGCCGTAGATTCACCACACAGAGACCCACAGACTCACACAGCGACCCGTAGATTCACTCACACAGAGACCCACAGACTCACACAGAGAACCACAGACTCACACAGAGACCCACAGACTCACAGAGACCCGTAGATTCACCACACAGAGACCCGTAGATTCACCACACAGAGACCCGTAGACTCACACACAGACACACAAACTCATCACACAGAGAGCCGTAGATTCACCACATAGAGAGCCGTAGGTTCACTACACAGAGAGCCGTAGATTCACTACACAGAGAGCCGTAGATTCACTACACAGAGAGCCGTCGATTCACCACACAGAGACCCGTAGACTCACACACAGAGAGCCGTTGATTTACCACACAGAGAGCCGTAGATTCACACACAGACACACAAACTCGTCACACACAGAGCCGTAGATTCACCACATAGAGAGCCGTAGATTCACCACGCAGAGAACCGTAGATTCACCACACAGAGAGCCGTAGATTCACCACACAGAGAGTCGTAGATTCACCACTCAGAGACCCGTAGATTCACCACACAGAAAGCTGTAGATTCACTACACAGAGAGCCGTAGATTCACCACACAGAGACCCGTAGATTCACTACACAGAGACCCGTAAACTCACACAGAGAGACGTACATTCACTACACAGAGAGACGTACATTCACCACACAGAGCGCCGCAGATTCACCACACAGAGACGTAGATTCACCACACAGAGAGCCATAGATTCACCACACAGAGAGCCGTAGATTCACCACTCAGAGAGCCATAGACTCACACTCAGAGACCCGTAGACTCACACACAGAGCCGTAGATTCACCACACAGAGACCCACAGACTCACACAGAGACCCACAGACTCACACAGAGACCCACAGACTCACGCAGAGACCCGTAGATTCACCACACAGAGACACATAGACTCAGAGAGAGCCGTAGACTCACAGAGAGCCGTAGATTCACACACAGAGACCCGTGGACTCACAGAGACCCGTAGACCCACGCACAGAGAGCACCGTAGACTCACAGAGAGCCGTAGACTCACACACAGAGACCCGTGGACTCACAGAGACCCGTAGACCCACGCACAGAGAGACCCGTAGACTTACAGAGAGCCGTAGACTCACGCACAGAGAGAACCGTAGACTCACAGAGAGCCGTAGACTCACACACAGAGAGCTGTAGACTCACAGAGACCCGTAGACTCAGGCACAGAGAGCACCGTAGACTCACAAAGAGCCGTAGACTCACACACAGAGACCCGTAGACTCACAGAGACCCGTAGACTCACACACAGAGAGAGCCGTAGACTCACAGAGAGCCGTAGACTCACACACAGACACGTAAACTCGTCACACAGAGAGCCGTAGATTTACCACACAGAGAGGCGTAGATTCACTACACAGAGAGCCGTAGACTCACACACAGAGACCCGTAGATTCACCACATAGAGAGCCGTAGACTCACACACAGAGACCCGTAGACTCACGCACAGAGAGCCGTAGACTCACAGAGACCCGTAGACTCACACACAGACACATAAACTCGTCACACAGAGAGCCGTAGATTCACCACACAGAAAGACGTAGATTCACCACACAGAGAGCCGTAGATTCACTACACAGAGACCCGTAGACTCACACAGACACATAAACTCGTCACACAGAGAGCCATAGATTCACCACACAGAGAGCCATAGATTCACCACACAGAGAGCCGTAGACTCACACACAGAGACCCGTAGACTCACACACAGAGACCCGTAGACTCACTACACAGAGAGCCGTAGACTCACACATAGAGACCCGTAGACTCACACACAGAGAGCCGCAGACTCACACACAGAGAGCCGTAGATTCACTACACAGAGACCCATAGATTCACTACACAGAGAGCCATAGACTCACACACAGACACATAAACTCTTCACACAGAGAGCCATAGATTCACCACACAGAGACCCGTAGACTCACACACAGAGACCCGTAGATTCACTACACAGAGAGCCGTAGACTCACACACAGAGACCCGTAGACTCACACACAGACACATAAACTCGTCACACAGAGAGCCGTAGATTCACCACATAGAGACCCGTAGATTCACCACACAGAGAGCCGTAGATTCACCACACAGAGAGCCGTAGATTCACACACAGAGACCTGTAGACTCACACACAGAGAGCCCTAGATTCACCACACAGAGACCCGTAGATTCACGACACAGAGAGCCGTAGACTCACACACAGAGACCCGTAGACTCACACACAGACACATAAACTCGTCACACAGAGAGCCGTAGATTTACCACACTGAGAGCCGTAGATTCACCACACTGAGAGCCGTAGACTCACAGACACAGAGAGCCGTAGACTCACACACAGAGAGCCATAGATTCACCACACAGAGAGCCGTAGACTCACAGACACAGAGAGCCGTAGACTCACACACAGAGAGCCGTAGATTCACCACACAGAGACCCGTAGATTCACCACACAGAGACCCGTAGATTCACTACACAGAGAGCCGTAGATTTACCACACTGAGAGCCGTAGATTCACCACACAGAGACCCGTAGACTCACACACACAGACCCGTAGACTCACACACAGAGACCCGTAGACTTACACACACTGAGAGCCGTAGACTCACACACACAGACCCGTAGACTCACACACACAGACCCGTAGACTCACACACAGAGACCCGTAGACTTACACAGAGAGCCGTAGACTCACAGACACAGAGAGCCGTAGACTCACACACAGAGAGCCGTAGATTCACCACACAGAGACGTAGATTCACCACACAGAGAGCCATAGATTCACCACACAGAGAGCCGTAGATTCACCACTCAGAGAGCCATAGACTCACACTCAGAGACCCGTAGACTCACACACAGAGCCGTAGATTCACCACACAGAGACCCACAGACTCACACAGCGACCCGTAGATTCACTCACACAGAGACCCACAGACTCACACAGAGAACCACAGACTCACACAGAGACCCACAGACTCACAGAGACCCGTAGATTCACCACACAGAGACCCGTAGATTCACCACACAGAGACCCGTAGACTCACACACAGACACACAAACTCATCACACAGAGAGCCGTAGATTCACCACATAGAGAGCCGTAGGTTCACTACACAGAGAGCCGTAGATTCACTACACAGAGAGCCGTAGATTCACTACACAGAGAGCCGTCGATTCACCACACAGAGACCCGTAGACTCACACACAGACACACAAACTCGTCACACACAGAGCCGTAGATTCACCACATAGAGAGCCGTAGATTCACCACGCAGAGAACCGTAGATTCACCACACAGAGAGCCGTAGATTCACCACACAGAGAGCCGTAGATTCACCACTCAGAGACCCGTAGATTCACCACACAGAAAGCTGTAGATTCACCACACAGAGACCCGTAGATTCACTACACAGAGACCCGTAAACTCACACAGAGAGACGTACATTCACTACACAGAGAGACGTACATTCACCACACAGAGCGCCGCAGATTCACCACACAGAGACGTAGATTCACCACACAGAGAGCCATAGATTCACCACACAGAGAGCCGTAGATTCACCACTCAGAGAGCCATAGACTCACACTCAGAGACCCGTAGACTCACACACAGAGCCGTAGATTCACCACACAGAGACCCACAGACTCACACAGAGACCCACAGACTCACACAGATACCCACAGACTCACGCAGAGACCCGTAGATTCACCACACAGAGACACATAGACTCACATAGAGAGCCGTAGATTCACCACACAGAGACCCACAGACTCACGCAGAGACCCGTAGATTCACCACACAGAGACCCGTAGATTCACTCACACAGAGACCCACAGACTCACACAGAGACCCACAGACTCACACATAGACCCACAGACTCACACAGAGACCCACAGACTCACACAGAGACCCACAGACTCACACAGAGACCCACAGACTCACACAGAGACCCACAGACTCACACAGAGACTCGTAGATTCACCACACAGAGACCCACAGACTCACACAGAGACTCGTAAATTCACCACACCGAGCCGTAGATTCACCACACAGAGACCCACAGACTCACACAGCGACCCGTAGATTCACTCACACAGAGACCCACAGACTCACACAGAGAACCACAGACTCACACAGAGACCCACAGACTCACAGAGACCCGTAGATTCACCACACAGAGACCCACAGACTCACACAGAGAGCTGTAGATTCACCACACGGTGACCCACAGACTCACACAGAGACCCACAGACTCACACAGAGACCCGTAGATTCACCACACAGAGACCCACAGACTCACACAGAGACCCACAGACTCACACAGAGACCCACAGACTCACCACACAGAGACCCACAGACTCACCACACAGAGACCCACAGACGCACACAGAGACCCACAGACTCACACAGAGACCCACAGACTCACACAGAGACCCACAGACTCACACAGAGAGCTGTAGATTCACCACACGGTGACCCACAGACTCACACAGAGACCCACAGACTCACACAGAGACCCGTAGATTCACCACACAGAGACCCACAGACTCACACAGAGACCCACAGACTCACACAGAGACCCACAGACTCACACAGAGACCCACAGACTCACCACACAGAGACCCACAGACGCACACAGAGACCCACAGACTCACACAGAGACCCACAGACTCACACAGAGACCCACAGACTCACACAGAGACCCGTAGATTCACCACACAGAGACCCACAGACTCACACAGAGACCCACAGACTCACACAGAGACCCACAGACTCACACCGAGTCCCACAGACTCACACAGAGCCTCGTAGACTCACCACACAGAGACCCACAGACTCACACAGAGACCCACAGACTCACACAGAGACCCACAGACTCACCACACAGAGACCCACAGACTCACCACACAGAGACCCACAGACTCACACAGAGACCCACAGACTCACACAGAGACCCACAGACTCACACAGAGACCCACAGACTCACACAGAGAGCTGTAGATTCACCACACGGTGACCCACAGACTCACACAGAGACCCACAGACTCACACAGAGACCCACAGACTCACACAGAGACCCGTAGATTCACCACACAGAGACCCACAGACTCACACAGAGACCCACAGACTCACACAGAGACCCACAGACTCACACAGAGACCCACAGACTCACCACACAGAGACCCACAGACTCACCACACAGAGACCCACAGACTCACCACACAGAGACCCACAGACTCACCACACAGAGACCCACAGACGCACACAGAGACCCACAGACTCACACAGAGACCCACAGACTCACACAGAGACCCACAGACTCACACAGAGAGCTGTAGATTCACCACACGGTGACCCACAGACTCACACAGAGACCCACAGACTCACACAGAGACCCACAGACTCACACAGAGACCCGTAGATTCACCACACAGAGACCCACAGACTCACACAGAGACCCACAGACTCACACAGAGACCCACAGACTCACACAGAGACCCACAGACTCACCACACAGAGACCCACAGACTCACCACACAGAGACCCACAGACTCACCACACAGAGACCCACAGACGCACACAGAGACCCACAGACTCACACAGAGACCCACAGACTCACACAGAGACCCACAGACTCACACAGAGACCCGTAGATTCACCACACAGAGACCCACAGACTCACACAGAGACCCACAGACTCACACAGAGACCCACAGACTCACACCGAGACCCACAGACTCACACCGAGACCCACAGACTCACCACACAGAGACCCACAGACTCACACCGAGACCCACAGACTCACCACACCGAGACCCACAGACTCACCACACAGAGACCCGTAGATTCACCACACAGAGACCCACAGACTCACACAGAGACCCACAGACTCACACCGAGACCCACAGACTCACACCGAGACCCACAGACTCACACAGAGACCCACAGACTCACCACACAGAGACCCACAGACTCGCACCGAGACACACAGACTCACACATAGACCCACAGACTCACCACACAGAGACCCACAGACTCACACAGAGACCCACAGACTCACACAGAGACTCGTAGACTCACCACACAGAGACCCACAGACGCACACAGAGGCCCACAGACTCACACAGAGACCCACAGACTCACACAGAGACTCGTAGACTCACCACTCAGAGACCCACAGACGCACACAGAGACCCACAGACTCGCACCGAGACACACAGACTCACACATAGACCCACAGACTCACCACACAGAGACCCACAGACTCACACAGAGACCCACAGACTCACACAGAGACTCGTAGACTCACCACACAGAGACCCACAGACGCACACAGAGACCCACAGACTCACACAGAGACCCACAGACTCACACAGAGACTCGTAGACTCACCACACAGAGACCCACAGACGCACACAGAGACCCACAGACGCACACAGAGACCCACAGACTCACACAGAGACCCACAGACTCACACAGACACCCACAGACTCACACAGAGACCCACAGACTCACACAGAGACCCACAGACTCATCATACAGACACACAGACTCATCACACAGAGAACTATAGATTCACCACACAGAGACCCACAGACTCATCACACAGAGACCCACAGACTCACCACACAGAGACCCACAGACTCATCATACAGACACACAGACTCACCACACACAGACCCATAGACTCACCACACAGAGACCCACAGACTCATCATACAGACACACAGACTCACCACACACAGACCCATAGACTCACCACACAGAGACCCACAGACTCACCACACAGAGACCCACAGACTCACACAGAGACCCACAGACTCACCACACAGAGACCCACAGACTCACACAGAGACCCACAGACTCACACAGAGACACATAGACTCACCACACAGAGACCCACAGACTCACACCGAGACCCACAGACTCACCACACAGAGACCCACAGACTCACCACATAGAGACCCACAGACTCGCACCGAGACCCACAATCTCCCCGACCCACCCCCAGTACGACAAGCTGGGCACGTTGGCGCGCGAGTTCCAGCCGCTGGTCGACCTGTGGTCTACCGTGTCGAGCTGGCAACGCTGGCAGCAGGGCTGGCTGCACGACCCCCTGGCCTCCGTCGACGCCGAGCAGATGGAGCGCAGCGTCGGCGAGGCCCACCGCACCGTGCTCAAGTGCGCCAAGGCCCTGCGCGCCGTGCCAGGTGCGGTGCACGGCCATCGCCGTGTCGTGCGCCTCTCTCTCAGGCTACGGGGGGGAGGGGGCAGGGAGTGAGAGGCAGGGACTGAGACTGAGACTCAGACTGAGACTGAGACTCAGACTGAGACTGAGACTCAGACAGGGACTGAGACTCAGACTGAGACTCAGACAGGGAGTGAGAGGCAGGCAGGGACTGAGACTCAGACTGAGACTGAGACTCAGACAGGGAGTGAGAGGCAGGCAGGGACTGAGACTCAGACTGAGACTGAGACTGAGACTCAGACTGAGACTGAGACTCAGACAGGGACTGAGACTCAGACTGAGACTCAGACAGGGAGTGAGAGGCAGGCAGGGACTGAGTCTCAGACAGGGACTGAGACTGAGACTGAGAGTCAGACAGGGACTGAGACTGGGACTGAGACTCAGACTGAGACTGAGACTCAGACTGAGACTGAGACTCAGACAGGGACTGAGATTCAGACAGGGACTGAGACTCAGACAGGGACTGAGACTCAGACAGGGACTGAGACTCAGACTGAGACTGAGACTCAGACAGGGACTGAGACTCAGACAGGGACTCAGACTCAGACTGAGACTGAGACTCAGACAGGGACTGAGACTCAGACAGGGACTGAGACTCAGACTGAGTCTGAGACTCAGACAGAGACTGAGACTCAGACTGGGACTGAGACTCAGACAGAGACTGAGACTCAGACTGAGACTGAGACTCAGACAGGGACTGAGACTCAGACAGGGACTGAGACTCAGACAGAGACTGAGACTCAGACAGGGACTGAGACTCAGACAGAGACTGAGACTCAGACAGAGACTGAGACTCAGACAGGGACTGAGACTCAGACAGGGACTGAGACTCAGATAGAGACTGAGACTCAGACTGGGACGGAGACAGGGACTGAGACTCAGACAGAGACTGAGACTCAGACAGAGACTGAGACTCAGACAGGGACTGAGACTCAGACAGGGACTGAGACTCAGACAGGGACTGAGACTCAGACTGGGACGGAGACAGGGACTGAGACTCAGACTGAGACTGAGACTCAGACAGAGACTGAGACTCAGACAGGGACTGAGACTCAGACTGGGACGGAGACAGGGACTGAGACTCAGACAGAGACTGAGACTCAGACAGGGACTGAGACTCAGACAGGGACTGAGACTCAGACAGAGACTGAGACTCAGACAGGGACTGAGACTCAGACAGGGACTGAGACTCAGACAGGGACTGAGACTCAGACAGAGACAGAGACTCAGACAGAGACAGAGACTGAGACTCAGACAGGGACTGAGACTCAGACAGGGACTGAGACTCAGACAGGGACTGAGACTCAGACTGAGACTGAGACTCAGACTGAGACTGAGACTCAGACAGAGACAGAGACTCAGACAGAGACAGAGACTGAGACTCAGACAGGGACTGAGACTCAGACTGGGACTGAGTCTCAGCCCTTCAGCTGCACACTGCGTCTGACACCTCCGGTTGCGTAAAGCGGAACGAGGACAACCGACGGCTGAACGCGTTTCGAAAAAAAAAAAAACGGCGTTGGAGCGACTGACGGAGCTCCTCCACGGCAATGACTCGCTGCACCATCACCGCCGCCGCCACCCCCCCACCCACCCAGGCTGCCACGAGCTAGCGTTGGAGGTTCGCGCCGAGATCGAGGAGTTCCGGCCGCTGGTGCCGTTGCTGCGGGCGCTGCGCACGCCGGGGCTGCGAGGCCGTCACTGGGATGAGCTGTCGGCCCGCGTGGGGGTGGCCCTGAGGCCCAAGGCCGAGCTGACCTTCACGCGCTGCCTCGACATGGGCCTGCAGCGGCACGCCCACGACATCGCGGCGGTGGCAGAGGTGGCGGGGAAGGAGTTCACCATAGAGCAGGTTTGGGTGGGGGGTTGTGTGGTGGGGTGGGTGGTGTGGGTGGTGTGGGTGGTGTGGGTGGTGTGGGTGGTTGATGGGTGGTGGGTTGTTTGGAGGTAGGGTGGTGGGTTGTTGGGTGGTTGGGTGGGTGGGTGGTGGGTGGTTGGGTGGGTGGTGTGGGTGGTGGGTGGGTGGGTGGTTGATGGGTGGGTGGTAGGTGGGTGGTTGATGGGTGACGGGTGGGTGGTTGGGTGGGTGGGTGGTGGGTGGGTGGTAGGTGAGTGGTGGTATGGGAGGTAGGGTGGGTGGTGGGTGGTGTGGGTGGTGGGTGGTTGATGGGTGGTGGGTGGGTGGTGGGTGGGTGGTGGGTGGGTGGTGGTATGGGAGGTAGGGTGGGTGGTGGTATGGGAGGTAGGGTGGGTGGTGGGTGGTGTGGGTGGTGGGATGGGAGGTAGGGTGGGTGGTGGGTGGTGTGGGTGGTGGGTGGTGTGGGTGGTGGGTGGGTGGTGGGTGGGTGGTGGGGAGAGGGTGCCAGTCATCTCAGTCAGTCAACCCATGGGTCTGTCCCATGACCTCCTGCCAGCGGGCGTTCGACACTTCATTTGGCCTTAAAGTGCACCTAGCCTGGCACTGCCACTTAGTGGTGAACGGCGGTTGTTGTTGTTGGAGTGGAATCCCCGAGTTGGTCATGGCCTGGTCTGGAGTGATTGGAAGGCATGGGCCAGATTGGCTCAATAACAACGGTAGGAGGCTGCTAGACTTCTGTGCAGCCCATGGGCTTGTAATTACCAACACGCTGTTCCGGCATCGGCGCATCCACACAACATCGTGGATGCACGCCGGGTCCAAGCAAAAACATCTGCTGGACTGCGTAGTGACGGACCAGCGGATGCGAGCCCATGTCCTTGACACCCAGGACGTACCGTGGAGCTGATATGCCCACTGACCATCGACTTGTCATCCGTAAGATGCGCCTGCCATTCTTCCACTCCGGTGGTGGGTGTACACACAGGACCCCATTCAAACTTGTAGTGGCCTGGCCTCAGCTCGCCGGTGAAAGCCATTTCAGCTCATGCAGCTGCAGTGGCTGCCTTGGGTACACGGCCCAGACCTCTCCACAGAGACCCTGGCTGACAGGGGAGGTGTTCGGGCCGGCTGAGAAAAAAAAAAACATGATGGGCCCCAATCTCACCGTCTGCAGCATTCCACGTCAGAGGAATGAGGAGGCTTAGCCCAGCCTACTCTCGGTGGTTCGGAGAGCCGTGAGGCGCTGCAAGGACGGTTGGCGGTGGTCGCGGGTTGCCGAGGAGACGGAACCAATCTCGATTTGTGGCTTTCGTGACTGCGGGAATCCATGCTGTGTGGTTCCTTCGGTTTTTGTAAGGTTGGTGGGGAAATATAACAAATCACGGCGGTTCCCATCGCAGCGTGAGCGGTCGTCCGAATATAATTCGGCAGCTCCACTGCTGAATCATATTTAGCTGCTGGATGATATCTTTTTTTCCGCCTGAGGACGACCGATAGAAACGTCGTGATTCATTTCATTTTTACACCTACGTGACTTTACCAAAAGCACCAAAGAGAACGAGATGGAATCACTCAACAAAAAAAGTAACTTGTAGTGCTACACCCATCACCATCTTTAGGGGAAAGAAGGGTAACCTGATCTCCGATATCTCTGCTGTATTGACCCGGTCAGTGCCTATGATACCATCAAAAGGCGTGGTCTCTGGGTTGTCCTTCACACTTTCGGAGTCGCTGACTGTCTGCTCACAATGATTGAGGTCCTTCATGATGGTTGGCAGGCCTGGGTAAAGATGTGTAGCTGGGGGTCGGAGTCATTCCCGTAGCCAGCTGGCCAGGCGAGCTGATGACCAGCCTGTAACTCCTCTAGCTAGTCAGCCTGTAACACCTCTAGCTAGTCAGCCTGTAACTCCTCTAGCTAGTCAGCCTGTAACTCCTCTAGCTAGTCAGCCTGTAACACCTCTAGCTAGCCAGCCTGTAACACCTCTAGCTAGTCAGCCTGTAACTTCTCTAGCTAGTCAGCCTGTAACACCTCTAGCTAGTCAGCCTGTAACACCTCCAGCTAGTCAGCCTGTAACACCTCCAGCTAGTCAGCCTGTAACACCTCTAGCTAGTCAGCCTGTAACACCTCTAGCTAGTCAGCCTGTAACACCTCTAGCTAGTCAGCCTGTAACTCCTCTAGCTAGTCAGCCTGTAACACCTCTAGCTAGTCAGCCTGTAACACCTCTAGCTAGCCAGCCTGTAACACCTCTAGCTAGTCAGCCTGTAACTCCTCTCGCTAGTCAGCCTGTAACACCTCTAGTTAGTCAGCCTGTAACACCTCCAGCTAGCCAGCCTGTAACACCTCTAGCTAGTCAGCCTGTAACACCTCCAGCTAGCCAGCCTGTAACACCTCTAGCTAGTCAGCCTGTAACACCTCTAGCTAGTCAGCCTGTAACACCTCTAGCTAGTCAGCCTGTAACACCTCTAGCTAGTCAGCCTGTAACACCTCTAGCTAGCCAGCCTGTAACTCCTCTAGCTAGTCAGACTGTAACTCCTCTAGCTAGTCAGCCTGTTACACCTCTAGCTAGTCAGCCTGTAAGACCTCTAGCTAGTCAGCCTGTAACACCTCTAGCTAGCCAGCCTGTAACACCTCTAGCTAGTCAGCCTGTAACGCCTCTAGCTAGTCAGCCTGTAACTCCTCTAGCTAGTCAGCCTGTAACTCCTCTAGCTAGTCAGCCTGTAACACCTCTAGCTAGTCCGCCTGTAACTCCTCTAGCTAGTCAGCCTGTAACACCTCTAGCTAGTCAGCCTGTAACACCTCTAGCTAGTCAGCCTGTAACACCTCTAGCTAGCCAGCCTGTAACTCCTCTAGCTAGTCAGACTGTAACTCCTCTAGCTAGTCAGCCTGTAACTCCTCTAGCTAGTCAGCCTGTAACTCCTCTAGCTAGTCAGCCTGTTACACCTCTAGCTAGTCAGCCTGTAACACCTCTAGCTAGTCAGCCTGTAACACCTCTAGCTAGTCAGCCTGTAACACCTCTAGCTAGCCAGCCTGTAACACCTCTAGCTAGTCAGCATGTAACACCTCTAGCTAGCCAGCCTGTAACACCTCTAGCTAGTCAGCCTGTAACACCTCTAGCTAATCAGCCTGTAACTCCTCTAGCTAGCCAGCCTGTAACACCTCTAGCTAGTCTGCCTGTAACTCCTCTAGCTAGTCAGCCTGTAACACCTCTAGCTAGCCAGCCTGTAACACCTCTAGCTAGTCTGCCTGTAACTCCTCTAGCTAGTCAGCCTGTAACACCTCTAGCTAGCCAGCCTGTAACACCTCTAGCTAGTCAGCCTGTAACTCCTCTAGCTAGTCAGCCTGTAACTACTCTAGCTAGCCAGCCTGTAACTCCTCTAGCTAGTCAGCCTGTAACTCCTCTAGCTAGTCAGCCTGTAACTCCTCTGGTTAGTCAGCTTGTAACTCCTCTAGCTAGTCAGCCTGTAACACCTCTAGCTAGTCAGCCTGTAACACCTCTAGCTAATCAGCCTGTAACACCTCTAGCTAGTCAGCCTGTAACACCTCTAGCTAGTCAGCCTGTAACACCTCTAGCTAGCCAGCCTGTAACACCTCTAGCTAGTCAGCCTGTAACTCTAGCTAGTCAGCCTGTAACACCTCTAGCTAGTCAGCCTGTAACACCTCTAGCTAGTCAGCCTGTAACACCTCTAGCTAGCCAGCCTGTAACACCTCTAGCTAGCCAGCCTGTAACTCCTCTAGCTAGTCAGCCTGTAACTCCTCTAGCTAGTCAGCCTGTAACTCCTCTAGCTAGTCAGCCTGTAACTCCTCTAGCTAGTCAGCCTGTAACTCCTCTAGCTAGTCAGCCTGTAACAGCTCTAGCTAGCCAGCCTGTAACACCTCTAGCTAGTCAGCCTGTAACACCTCTAGCTAGTCAGCTTGTCACACCTCTAGCTAGTCAGCCTGTCACACCTCTAGCTAGTCAGCCTGTAACACCTCTAGCTAGTTAGCCTGTAACACCTCTAGCTAGTCAGCCTGTAACACCTATAGCTAGTCAGCCTGTAACACCTCTAGCTAGTTAGCATGTAACACCTCTAGCTAGTCAGCATGTAACACCTCTAGCTAGTCAGCCTGTAACACCTCTAGCTAGTCAGCCTGTAACACCTCTAGCTAGTCAGCCTGTAACTCCTCTAGCTAGTCAGCCTGTAACACCTCTAGCTAGCCAGCCTGTAACACCTCTAGCTAGTCAGCCTGTAACACCTCTAGCTAGCCAGCCTGTAACACCTCTAGCTAGTCAGCCTGTAACTCCTCTAGCTAGTCAGCCTGTAACACCTCTAGCTAGCCAGCCTGTAACTCCTCTAGCTAGTCAGCCTGTAACACCTCTAGCTAGTTAGCATGTAACACCTCTAGCTAGCCAGCCTGTAACTCCTCTAGCTAGTCAGCCTGTAACTCCTCTAGCTAGTCAGCCTGTAACTCCTCTAGCTAGTCAGCCTGTAACACCTCTAGCTAGTCAGCCTGTAACTCCTCTAGCTAGTCAGCCTGTAACACCTCTAGCTAGCCAGCCTGTAACACCTCTAGCTAGTCAGCCTGTAACTCCTCTAGCTAGTCAGCCTGTAACTCCTCTAGCTAGTCAGCCTGTAACTCCTCTAGCTAGTCAGCCTGTAACTCCTCTAGCTAGTCAGCCTGTAACACCTCTAGCTAGCCAGCCTGTAACACCTCTAGCTAGTCAGCCTGTAACACCTCTAGCTAGTCAGCCTGTAACTCCTGTAGCTAGTCAGCCTGTAACACCTCTAGCTAGTCAGCCTGTAACTCCTCTAGCTAGTCAGCCTGTAACTCCTCTAGCTAGTCAGCCTGTAACACCTCTAGCTAGCCAGCCTATAACACCTCTAGCTAGTCAGCCTGTAACTCCTCTAGCTAGCCAGCCTGTAACACTTCTAGCTAGTCAGCCTGTAACACCTCTAGCTAGTCAGCCTGTAACTCCTCTAGCTCGTCAGCCTGTAACACCTCTAGCTAGTCAGCCTGTAACACCTCTAGCTAGCCAGCCTGTAACACCTCTAGCTAGTCAGCCTGTAACTCCTCTAGCTAGTCAGCCTGTAACTCGTCTAGCTAGTCAGCCTGTAACACCTCTAGCTAGCCAGCCTGTAACACCTCTAGCTAGTCAGCCTGTAACTTCTTTAGCCAACATCGTAGTGGTCATAGTGGTGGCGGTGATTGTGGTCATCGTGGTGGTGGTGGTGGCGGTCATCTTGACCGTCATCGTTATGGTGGTGGTGGTCACGGTAGTGGTGGTGGTGTTCATGGTGGTGGTGTTCACGGTGATGGTGTTGGTCACTGTGATGGTGGTGTTGGTCACTGTGATGGTGGTGTTCACGGTGGTGGTGGTGTTCACGGTGATGGTGGTGTTCACGGTGGTGGTGGTGGTGGTCACGGTGGTGGTGGTGTTCATGCTGGCGGTGTTGTTCACGGTGGTGGTAGTGGCGTTCACGGTGATGGTGGTGTTGGTCACTGTGATGGTGGTGTTGGTGACGGTGATGGCGGTGTTCACGCTGGTGGTGGTGTTCACGGTGGTGGTGGTGTTGGTGACGGTGATGGCGGTGTTGTTCACGGTGATGGTGGTGTTCACGGTGATGGTGGTGTTGGTCACGGTGGTGGTGTTGGTCACTGTGATGGTGTTAGTCACACTGGCGGTGTTGGTCACGGTGATGGCGGTGTTGTTCACGGTGATGGTGGTGTTCACGGTGATGGTGGTGGTGGTGTTCACCCTGGCGGTGTTGGTCACGGTGATGGTGGTGGTGTTCACGCTGGTGGTGGTGTTCACGGTGATGGCGGTGTTGGTCACGGTGATGGCGGTGTTGGTGACGGTGATGGTGTTAGTCACACTGGTGTTGTTGTTCACGCTGGCGGTGTTGGTCACGTTGTTGGTGTTGTTCACGGTGGTGGTGGTGTTGGTGATGGCGGTGTTGTTCACGCTGGTGGTGTTGTTCACGCTGGCGGTGTTGGTCACGGTGATGGCGGTGTTGGTCACGCTGGCGTTGTTGGTGACGGTGATGGCGGTGTTGTTCACGCTGGCGGCGGTGGCTGTGGGCACTCCCGGGCCGCGCGTCCCCAGGCGCTGGAGCGGATGGAGTCTGAGTGGTCGTCGCTGGCGCTGGAGGTGGCTCCCTACCGCTCGACGGGAACATTCTTCCTCAAGAGCCCCGAGGAGGCGACCCAGACCCTGGAGGAGCACATCGTGGCCACGCAGGCCATGGCCTTCTCGCCTCACAGGGGGCCGTGCGAGGGGCGAATCGTCGCCTGGGAGGCCAAGCTGAGGCTCACTCAGGTGAGGGCGGTGGGGTGGTGGTGGTGGTGGTGTGGGTGGGTGGTGGTGGTGGTGGAGGTGGTGGTGTGGGTGGGTGGTGGTGGTGGAGGTGGTGGTGGTGGTGTGGGTGGGTGGTGGTGGTGGTGGTGTGGGTGGGTGATGGTGGAGGTGGTGGTGTGGGTGGGTGGTGGTGGTGGAAGTGGTGGTGTGGGTGGGTGGGCGGTGGAGTTGGTGGTGGTGTGGGTGGGTGGTGGTGGTGGTGTGGGTGGGTGATGGTGATGGCGGTGGTATGGGTGGGTGGTGGTGGTGGAGGTGGATGGTGTGGGTGGTGGTGGTTATGTTGGTGGTGGTGGTTGTGGTGGTTGTGGTGGTTGTGGTGATGGTAGTTGTGGTTGTTGTGGTGGTGGTTGTGGTGATGGTGGTTGTGGTGGTTGTGATGGTGGTTGTGATGGTGGTTGTGGTGGTTGTGGTGGTGGTGCAGGACGTTCTAGACGAGTGGCTGGCGTGCCAGCGCACGTGGTGGTGGTGGTGTTTGTGGTTGTGATGGTGGTGTTTGTGGTGGTTGTGATGATGGTTGTGGTTGTGATGATGGTTGTGGTGATGGTGGTGTTGATGGTTGTGGTGGTGATGGTTGTGGTAGTGATGGTTGTGGTGGTGGTGGTTGTGGTTGTGGTTGTGATGATGGTTGTGGTGGTGGTGGTGCAGGACGTTCTAGACGAGTGGCTGGCCTGCCAGCGCACGTGGTGATGGTGGTAGTGGTGGTGGTTGTCGTGGTGGTGGTGATGGTGGTTGTGGTGGTGGTTGTGGTGGTGGTGGTTGTGGTTGTGATGGTGGTGGTTGTGGTGGTGGTGGTGGTGGTGCAGGACGTTCTAGACGAGTGGCTGGCGTGCCAGCGCACGTGGCTTTATCTGGAGCCGATCTTCAGCTCGGAGGACATCAACCGGCAGCTGCCGTTGGAGGGGAAACGCTACCAGACGATGGAGCGCGCCTGGAGGAGGATCATGAAGGCGGCGCACGACAAGCCCCAGGTGCTGCTGCTGCTGCGCGTCGTCGTCATCGTCATCACCAGTGTCATCGTCATCACCATTGTCATCACCAGTGTCGTCACCATCACCAGTGTCATCATCATCACCAGTGTCGTCACCATCACCAGTGTCGTCATCATCACCAGTGTCATCACCAGTGTCGTCATCATCACCAGTGTCATCACCAGTGTCGTCACCATCACCAGTGTCATCATCATCACCAGTGTCATCATCATCACCAGTGTCGTCATCATCACCAGTGTCGTCATCATCACCAGTGTCGTCATCATCACCAGTGTCATCATCATCATCATTACCAGTGTCATCATCATCGTCATCATCTCCAGTGTCGTCATCATCACCAGTGTCATCATCGTCATCATCTCCAGTGTCGTCATCGTCACCAGTGTCGTCATCGTCATCATCACCAGTGTCATCATCATCACCAGTGTCGTCACCATCATCATCATCGTCACCAGTGTCGTCATCGTCACCAGTGTCGTCATCATCACCAGTGTCGTCATCATCGTCATCATCACCAGTGTCGTCATCATCACCAGTGTCGTCATCATCGTCATCATCACCAGTGTCGTCATCATCTTCAGTGTTGTCATCATCACCAGTGTCGTCATCATCACCAGTGTCATCATCATCACCAGTGTCGTCACCATCACCAGTGTCGTCATCATCACCAGTGTCGTCATCATCACCAGTGTCGTCATCATCTTCAATGTTGTCATCATCACCAGTGTCATCATCACCAGTGTCGTCATCATCATCAGTGTCGTCATCATCACCAGTGTCATCATCGTCATCATCACCAGTGTCGTCATTGTCATCATCAGCAGTGTCGTCATCATCACCAGTGTCGTCATCATCTTCAGTGTTGTCATCATCACCAGTGTCATCATCACCAGTGTCGTCATCATCATCAGTGTCGTCATCATCACCAGTGTCATCATCGTCATCATCACCAGTGTCGTCATCATCACCAGTGTCGTCACCATCACCAGTGTCGTCACCATCACCAGTGTCATCATCGTCATCATCACCAGTGTCGTCATCATCACCAGTGTCGTCATCATCACCAGTGTCGTCATCATCACCAGTGTTGTCATCGTCATCATCACCAGTGTCGTCATCATCACCAGTGTCGTCATCATCACCAGTGTCGTCATCATCACCAGTGTCGTCATCATCGTCATCATCACCAGTGTCGTCATCATCACCAGTGTCGTCATCATCGTCATCATCACCAGTGTCGTCACCATCACCAGTGTCATCATCATCATCATCACCAGTGTCGTCATCATCACCAGTGTCATCATCATCACCAGTGTTGTCATCGTCATCATCACCAGTGTCGTCATCATCATCAGTGTCGTCATCATCACCAGTGTCATCATCGTCATCATCACCAGTGTCGTCATCATCACCAGTGTCGTCACCATCACCAGTGTCGTCACCATCACCAGTGTCATCATCGTCATCATCACCAGTGTCGTCATCATCACCAGTGTCGTCATCATCACCAGTGTCGTCATCATCACCAGTGTTGTCATCGTCATCATCACCAGTGTCGTCATCATCACCAGTGTCGTCATCATCACCAGTGTCGTCATCATCACCAGTGTCGTCATCATCGTCATCATCACCAGTGTCGTCATCATCACCAGTGTCGTCATCATCGTCATCATCACCAGTGTCGTCACCATCACCAGTGTCATCATCATCATCATCACCAGTGTCGTCATCATCACCAGTGTTGTCATCGTCATCATCACCAGTGTCGTCATCATCACCAGTGTCGTCATCATCACCAGTGTCGTCATCATCACCAGTGTCATCATCGTCATCATCACCAGTGTCGTCATCATCACCAGTGTCATCATCGTCATCATCACCAGTGTCGTCATCATCACCAGTGTCGTCATCGTCATCATCACCAGTGTTGTCATCGTCATCATCACCAGTGTCGTCATCATCACCAGTGTCGTCATCATCACCAGTGTCATCATCATCACCAGTGTCATCATCGTCATCATCACCAGTGTTGTCATCATCACCAGTGTCGTTATCATCACCAGTGTCGTCATCATCTTCAGTGTTGTCATCATCACCAGTGTCATCATCATCACCAGTGTCATCATCACCAGTGTCGTCATCATCATCAGTGTTGTCATCATCACCAGTGTCATCATCGTCATCATCACCAGTGTCGTCATCATCACCAGTGTTGTCATCATCACCAGTGTCATCATCATCACCAGTGTCATCATCGTCATCATCACCAGTGTCATCATCATCACCAGTGTTGTCATCATCACCAGTGTCGTCATCATCACCAGTGTCGTCATCATCACCAGTGTCATCATCGTCATCATCAACAGTGTCATCATCATCACCAGTGTTGTCATCATCACCAGTGTCGTCATCATCACCAGTGTCGTCATCATCACCAGTGTCATCATCATCACCAGTGTCGTCATCATCACCAGTGTCATCATCGTCATCATCACCAGTGTCGTCATCATCACCAGTGTCGTCATCATCTTCAGTGTCGTCATCATCTTCAGTGTTGTCATCATCACCAGTGTTGTCATCATCACCAGTGTCATCATCATCACCAGTGTCATCATCGTCATCATCTCCAGTGTCGTCATCATCACCAGTGTCGTCATCATCACCAGTGTCGTCATCATCACCAGTGTCATCATCGTCATCATCACCAGTGTCGTCATCATTACCAGTGTCGTCATCATCACCAGTGTCATCATCACCAGTGTTGTCATCATCACCAGTGTCGTCATCATCACCAGTGTCGTCATCATCTTCAGTGTTGTCATCATCACCAGTGTCATCACCATCACCAGTGTCATCATCGTCATCATCACCAGTGTCATCACCATCACCAGTGTCATCATCGTCATCATCACCAGTGTCGTCACCATCACCAGTGTCATCTTCATCACCAGTGTCGTCATCATCACCAGTGTCGTCATTGTCATCATCAGCAGTGTCGTCATCATCACCAGTGTCGTCATCATCTTCAGTGTTGTCATCATCACCAGTGTCGTCATCATCACCAGTGTCATCATCGTCATCATCAACAGTGTCATCATCATCACCAGTGTTGTCATCATCACCAGTGTCGTCATCATCACCAGTGTTGTCATCATCACCAGTGTCATCATCATCACCAGTGTCGTCATTATCACCAGTGTCATCATCATCACCAGTGTCGTCATCATCACCAGTGTCATCATCGTCATCATCTCCAGTGTCGTCATCATCACCAGTGTCGTCATCATCACCA
>NW_022638606.1:0-21486 GCF_010993605.1 Petromyzon marinus
TTAATAAGCCTACGTTGGTGAACTAAACCTATATAAAAAGGTCTATTTAATAAGTCTAAGTTGCTGAAATAAACCTATTTAAAAATGCTATTTAATAAGCCTAAGTTGCTGAAATAAACCTGTTTTATAAGGCTATTTAATAAGCATAAGTTGCTGAAATAAGCCTATTTAATAAGCCTAAGTTGCTGAATAAGCCTATTTCATAAGCCTAAGTTGCTGAAATAAGCCTTTTTAATATGTCTAAGTTGCTGAAATAAGCCTATTTAATAAGCCTAAGTTGCTGAAATAAGCCTATTTAATAAGGCTATTTAATAAGCCTAAGTTGCTGAATAAGCCTATTTAATAAGTCTAAGTTGCTGAAATAAGGCTATTTAATAAGCCTAAGTTGCTGAAATAAGCCTATTTAATAAGCCTACGTTGGTGAACTAAACCTATATAAAAAGGTCTATTTAATAAGTCTAAGTTGCTGAAAAAAACCTATTTAAAAATGCTATTTAATAATCCTAAATTGCTAGAAATAAACCTGTTTAATAAGGCTATTTAATAAGCATAAGTTGCTGAAATAAGCCTATTTAATAAGCCTAAGTTGCTGAAATAAGCCTATTTAATAAGGCTATTTAATAAGTCTAAGTTGCAGAAATAAACCTATTTAATAATGCTATTTAATACGCCTAATTTGCTTAAATAAGCATATTTAATAAGCCTAAGTTGCTAAAATAAGCCTATTTAATAGGCCTATCTAATAAGTCTAAGTTGCACAAATAAGCATATTTCATAAGCATATTTAATGAGCCTAAGTTGCTGAAATGTCTATTTAATAAGTCGATTTAATAAGTCTAAGTTGCTAAAATAAGCCTATTTAATAAGGCTATTTAATAAGCCTAAGTTGCTGAAACAAGCCTATTTAATAAGGCTATTTAATGAGCCTAAGTTCCTGAAAAAAGCCTATTTAATAAGGCTATTTAATGAGCCTAAGTTGCTGAAATAAGCCTATTTAATAAGCCTAAGTTTCTGAACTAAGCCTATTTAAAAATGCTATTTAATAAGCCTAAGTTGCTGAAATAAACCTGTTTAATAAGGCTATTTAATAATCATAAGTTGCTGAAAGAAGCCTATTTAATAAGCCTAAGTTGCTGAAATAAGCCTATTTAATAAGGCTATTTAATAAGTCTATTTAATAAGCCTATTTAATAAGCCTATTTAATAAGCCTATTAATAAGCCTATTTAATACACCTATTTAATAAGCCTATTTAATAAGCCTATTTAATAAGCCTATTTATTGAGCCTATTTAATAAGCCTATTTAATAAGCCTATTTAATAAGCATATTGAAAACGTCTATTTAATAAGTCTATTTAATAAGCCTATTTTATAGGCCTATTTAATAAGCCTATTTATTGAGCCTATTTAATAAGTCTATTTAATAAGCCTATTTAATAGGCCTATTTAATAAGTCTAAGTTGCTGAAATAAGCCTATTTAATAATCCTAAGTTGCTGAAATAAGCCTATTTAATAAGGCTATTTAATAAGCATAAGTTGCTGAAATAAACCTATTTAATAAGCCTAAGTTGCTAAAATAAGCCTATTTAATAAGCCTAAGTTGCTGAAATAAGCCTATTTAATAACCTTAAGTTGCTGTAATAAGGCTATTTAATAAGTCTAAGTTGCTGAAATAAGCCTATTTAATAAGGCTATTTAATAAGCATAAGTTGCTGAATAAGCCTATTTAATAAGCCTAAGTTGCTGAAATAAGCCTATTTAATAAGCCTAAGTTGCTGAAATAAGCCTATTTAATAAGCCTAAGTTGCTGTAATAAGGCTATTTAATAAGTCTAAGTTGCTGAAAAAAGCCTAATTAATAAGCCTAAGTTGCTAAAATAAGCCTATTTAATGAGGCTATTTAATAAGTCTATTTAATACGCCTATTTAATAAACCTATTTAATAAGTATATAATGAGCCTATTTAATAAGTCTATTTAATAAGTCTATTTAATAAGCCTATTTAATGAGCCTATTTAATACGCCTATTTAATAAACCTATTTAATAAGTATATAATGAGCCTATTTAATAAGTCTATTTAATAAGCCTTTTTAATAAGCCTATTTAATAAGTCTATTTAATGAGCCTATTTAATAAGTCTATTTAATAAGACTATTTAATAAGCCTATTTTTTGAGCCTATTTAATAAGCCTATTTATTGAGCCTATTTAATAAGCCTAATTATTGAGCCTATTTCATAAGCCTATTTAATAAGTCTATTTAATAAACCTAATTAATAAGCCTATTTAATAAGCCTATTCAATTACTCTATTTAATAAGTCTATTTAATAAGCCTATTTAATAAGTATTTAATGAGCCTATTTAAAAAACCTATTTATTGAGCCTATTTAATAAGCCTATTTATTGAGCCTATTTAATGAGCCTATTTAATAAGCCTATTTATTGAGCCTATTTAATAAGTCTATTTAATAAGCCTATTTATTCAGCCTATTTAATGAGCCTATGTATTGAGCCTATTTAATAAGACTATTTAATGAGTCTATTTAATAAGCCTATTTAATAAGCCTATTTAATACGCCTATTTAATAAGCCTATTTATTAAGCCTATTAAAAGAGCCTATTCAATAAGCCCATTTGATAAGCCTATTTATTGAGCCTATTTAATAAGCCTATTTAATACGCCTATTTAATAAACCTATTTAATAAGTATTTAATGAGCCTGTTTAATAAGTCTATTTAATAAGCCTTTTTAATAAGCCTATTTAATAAGTCTATTTAATAAGCCTATTTAATAAGTATTTAATGAGCCTATTTAATAAGCCTATTTATTGAGCCTATTTAAAAAGCCTATTTATTGAGCCTATTTAATAAGCCTATTTATTGAGCCTATTTAATAAGCCTATTTAATAAGCCTATTTATTGAGCCTATTTAATAAGTCTATTTAATAAGCCTATTTAATAAGCCTATTTATTGAGCCTATTTAATAAGCCTATTTAATAAGTCTATTTAATAAGCCTATTTAATAAGCCTATTTAATAAGCCTATTTAATAAGCCTATTTATTGAGCCTATTTAATAAGTCTATTTAATAAGCCTATTTAATAAGCCTATTTAATAAGTATTTAATAAGTCTATTTAATAAGCCTATTTAATAAGCCTATTTAATAAGCCTATTTAATAAGCATATTTAATACGTCTATTTAATAAGTCTATTTAATATGCCTATTTAATAAGCCTATTTATTAAGCCTATTTAATGAGCCTTTTTAATAAGCCCATTTAATAAGCCTATTTATTGAGCCTATTTAATAAGCCTATTTAATACGCCTATTTAATAAACCTATTTAATAAGTATTTAATGAGCCTGTTTAATAAGTCTATTTAATAAACCTTTTTAATAAGCCTATTTAATAAGTCTATTTAATAAGCCTATTTAATAAGTCTATTTAATAAGTCTATTTAATAAGCCTATTTAATAAGTATTTAATGAGCCTATTTAATAAGCCTATTTATTGAGCCTATTTAAAAAGCCTATTTATTGAGCCTATTTAATAAGCCTATTTATTGAGCCTATTTAATAAGCCTATTTAATAAGCCTATTTATTGAGCCTATTTAATAAGTCTATTTAATAAGCCTATTTAATAAGCCTATTTATTGAGCCTATTTAATAAGCCTATTTAATAAGTCTATTTAATAAGCCTATTTAATAAGCCTATTTAATAAGCCTATTTAATAAGCCTATTTATTGAGCCTATTTAATAAGTCTATTTAATAAGCCTATTTAATAAGCCTATTTAATAAGTATTTAATAAGTCTATTTAATAAGCCTATTTAATAAGCCTATTTAAAAAGCCTATTTAATAAGCATATTTAATACGTCTATTTAATAAGTCTATTTAATAAGCCTATTTATTGAGCCTATTTAATGAGCCTATGTATTGAGCCTATTTAATAAGACTATTTAATGAGTCTATTTAATAAGCCTATTTAATAAGCCTATTTAATACACCTATTTAATAAGCCTATTTATTAAGCCTATTAAAATAGCCTATTTAATAAGCCCATTTGATAAGCCTTTTTATTGAGCCTATTTAATAAGCCTATTTAATACGCCTATTTAATAAACCTATTTAATAAGTATTTAATGAGCCTGTTTAATAAGTCTATTTAATAAGCCTTTTTAATAAGCCTATTTAATAAGTCTATTTAATAAGCCTATTTAATAAGTCTATTTAATAAGTCTATTTAATAAGCCTATTTAATAAGTATTTAATGAGCCTATTTAATAAGCCTATTTATTGAGCCTATTTAATAAGCCTATTTATTGAGCCTATTTAATAAGCCTATTTATTGAGCCTATTTAATAAGCCTATTTATTGAGCCTATTTAATAAGCCTATTTAATAAGTCTATTTAATACGCATATTTAATAAGCCTATTTAATAAGCCTATTTAATAAGCCTATTTAATAAGCCTATTTAATACGCCTATTTATTGAGCCTATTTAATCAGTCTATTTAATAAGCCTATTTAATAAGCCTATTTAATAAGTATTTAATGAGCCTATTTAATAAGTCTATTTAATAAGCCTATTTAATAGGCCTATTTAATAAGTCTAAGTTGCTGAAATAAGCCTATTTAATAATCCTAAGTTGCTGAAATAAGCCTATTTAATAAGGCTATTTTATAAGCCTAAGTTGCTGAAATAAGCATATTTAATATGGCGATTTAATAAGTCTAAGTTGCTGAAATAAACCTATTTAATAAGCCTAAGTTGCTAAAATAAGCCTATTTAATGAGGCTATTTAATAAGTCTATTTAATAAGCCTATTTATTAAGCCTATTTAATAAGCCTATTTAAGCCTAAGTTGCTGAATAATCCTATTTAATAAGTCTAAGTTGCTGAAATAAGGCTATTTAATAAGCCTAAGTTGCTGAAATAAGCCTATTTAATAAGCCTAAGTTGCTGAAATAAGCCTATTTAATAAGCCTAAGTTGCTGAAATAAGCCTATTTAATAAGCCTAAGTTGCTGTAATAAGGCTGTTTAATAAGTCTAAGTTGCTGAAAAAAGCCTAATTAATAAGCCTAAGTTGCTAAAATAAGCCTATTTAATGAGGCTATTTAATAAGTCTATTTAATAAGCCTATTTAATAAGCCTATTTCATAAGCATATTTAATACGTCTATTTAATAAGTCTATTTAATAAGCCTATTTAATAAGTATATAATGAGCCTATTTAATAAGCCTATTTATTGAGCCTATTTAATAAGCCTAATTATTGAGCCTATTTAATAAGCCTATTTATTGAGCCTATTTAATGAGCCTATTTATTGAGCCTATTTAATAAGCCTATTTAATAAGCCTATTTAATACACCTATTTAATAAGCCTATTTATTAAGCCTATTAAAAGAGCCTATTTAATAAGCCCATTTGATAAGCCTTTTTATTGAGCCTATTTAATAAGCCTATTTAATACGCCTATTTAATAAACCTATTTAATAAGTATTTAATGAGCCTGTTTAATAAGTCTATTTAATAAGCCTTTTTAATAAGCCTATTTAATAAGTCTATTTAATAAGCCTATTTAATAAGTCTATTTAATAAGTCTATTTAATAAGCCTATTTAATAAGTATTTAATGAGCCTATTTAATAAGCCTATTTATTGAGCCTATTTAATAAGCCTATTTATTGAGCCTATTTAATAAGCCTATTTATTGAGCGTATTTAATAAGCCTATTTATTGAGCCTATTTAATAAGCCTATTTAATAAGTCTATTTAATACGCATATTTAATAAGCCTATTTAATAAGCCTATTTAATAAGCCTATTTAATAAGCCTATTTAATACGCCTATTTATTGAGCCTATTTAATCAGTCTATTTAATAAGCCTATTTAATAAGCCTATTTAATAAGTATTTAATGAGCCTATTTAATAAGTCTATTTAATAAGCCTATTTAATAGGCCTATTTAATAAGTCTAAGTTGCTGAAATAAGCCTATTTAATAAGCCTAAGTTGCTGAAATAAGCCTATTTAATAAGGCTATTTTATAAGCCTAAGTTGCTGAAATAAGCCTATTTAATAAGGCGATTTAATAAGTCTAAGTTGCTGAAATAAACCTATTTAATAAGCCTAAGTTGCTAAAATAAGCCTATTTAATGAGGCTATTTAATAAGTCTATTTAATAAGCCTATTTATTAAGCCTATTTAATAAGCCTATTTAAGCCTAAGTTGCTGAATAATCCTATTTAATAAGTCTAAGTTGCTGAAATAAGGCTATTTAATAAGCCTAAGTTGCTGAAATAAGCCTATTTAATAAGCCTAAGTTGCTGAAATAAGCCTATTTAATAAGCCTAAGTTGCTGAAATAAGCCTATTTAATAAGCCTAAGTTGCTGTAATAAGGCTGTTTAATAAGTCTAAGTTGCTGAAAAAAGCCTAATTAATAAGCCTAAGTTGCTAAAATAAGCCTATTTAATGAGGCTATTTAATAAGTCTATTTAATAAGCCTATTTAATAAGCCTATTTCATAAGCATATTAAATACGTCTATTTAATAAGTCTATTTAATAAGCCTATTTAATAAGTATATAATGAGCCTATTTAATAAGCCTATTTATTGAGCCTATTTAATAAGCCTAATTATTGAGCCTATTTAATAAGCCTATTTATTGAGCCTATTTAATGAGCCTATTTATTGAGCCTATTTAATAAGCCTATTTAATGAGTCTATTTAATAAGCCTATTTAATAAGCCTATTTAATACGCCTATTTAATAAGCCTATTTATTATGCCTATTTAATTAGCCTATTTAATAAGCCCATTTAATAAGCCTATTTATTGAGCCTATTTAATAAGCCTATTTAATACGCCTATTTAATAAACCTATTTAATAAGTATTTAATGAGCCTGTTTAATAGTCTATTTAATAAGCCTTTTTAATAAGCCTATTTAATAAGCCTATTTAATAAGCCTATTTAATAAGCCTATTTTTTGAGCCTATTTAATAAGCCTATTTAATAAGCCTATTTAATAAGCCTATTTATTGAGCCTATTTAATAAGCCTATTTAATAAGCCTATTTAATAAGCCTCTTTATTGAGCCTATTTAATAAGTCTATTTAATAAGCCTATTTAATAAGCCTATTTAATAAGTATTTAATGAGCCTATTTAATCAGTCTATTTAATAAGCCTATTTAATAGGCCTATTTAATAAGTCTAAGTTGCTGAAATAAGCCTATTTAATAAGACTAAATTGCTGAATAAGCCTATTTAATAAGCCTAAGTTGCTGAAATAAGCCTATTTAATAAGCCTAAGTTGCTGAAATAAGCCTATTTAATAAGCCTAAGTTGCTGAAATAAGCCTATTTAATAAGTCTAAGTTGCTGAAATAAGGCTATTTAATAAGTTGAAGTTACTGAAATAATCTTATTTAATCAGCGTAAGTTGCTGAAATAAGCCTATTTAATTAGCCCAAGTTGCTGAAATAAGCCTATTTAATAAGGCTATTTAATAAGCCTAAGTTGCTGAAATAAGCCTATTTAATAAGGCTATTTAATGAGCCTAAGTTGCTGAAATAAGCCTATTTAATAAGCCTAAGTTTCTGAACTAAGCCTATTTAAAAAGGTATATTTAATAAGTCTAAGTTGCTGAAATAAACCTATTTAAAAATGCTATTTAATAAGCCTAAGTTGCTGAAATAAACCTGTTTTATAAGGCTATTTAATAAGCATAAGTTGCTGAAATAAGCCTATTTAATAAGCCTAAGTTGCTGAATAAGCCTATTTCATAAGCCTAAGTTGCTGAAATAAGCCTTTTTAATATATCTAAGTTGCTGAAATAAGCCTATTTAATAAGCCTAAGTTGCTGAAATAAGCCTATTTAATAAGGCTATTTAATAAGCCTAAGTTGCTGAATAAGCCTATTTAATAAGTCTAAGTTGCTGAAATAAGGCTATTTAATAAGCCTAAGTTGCTGAAATAAGCCTATTTAATAAGCCTATGTTGGTGAACTAAACCTATATAAAAAGGTCTATTTAATAAGTCTAAGTTGCTGAAAAAAACCTATTTAAAAATGCTATTTAATAAGCCTAAATTGCTAGAAATAAACCTGTTTAATAAGGCTATTTAATAAGCATAAGTTGCTGAAATAAGCCTATTTAATAAGCCTAAGTTGCTGAAATAAGCCTATTTAATAAGGCTATTTAATAAGTCTAAGTTGCAGAAATAAACCTATTTAATAATGCTATTTAATACGCCTAATTTGCTTAAATAAGCATATTTAATAAGCCTAAGTTGCTAAAATAAGCCTATTTAATAGGCCTATCTAATAAGTCTAAGTTGCACAAATAAGCATATTTCATAAGCATATTTAATGAGCCTAAGTTGCTGAAATGTCTATTTAATAAGTCGATTTAATAAGTCTAAGTTGCTAAAATAAGCCTATTTAATAAGGCTATTTAATAAGCCTAAGTTGCTGAAACAAGCCTATTTAATAAGGCTATTTAATGAGCCTAAGTTCCTGAAAAAAGCCTATTTAATAAGGCTATTAAATGAGCCTAAGTTGCTGAAATAAGCCTATTTAATAAGCCTAAGTTTCTGAACTAAGCCTATTTAAAAATGCTATTTAATAAGCCTAAGTTGCTGAAATAAACCTGTTTAATAAGGCTATTTAATAATCATAAGTTGCTGAAATAAGCCTATTTAATAAGCCTAAGTTGCTGAAATAAGCCTATTTAATAAGGCTATTTAATAAGTCTATTTAATAAGCCTATATAATAAGCCTATTTAATAAGCCTATTAATAAGCCTATTTAATACACCTATTTAATAAGCCTATTTAATAAGCCTATTTAATAAGCCTATTTTTGAGCCTATTTAATAGGCCTATTTAATAAGTCTAAGTTGCTGAAATAAGCCTATTTAATAATCCTAAGTTGCTGAAATAAGCCTATTTAATAAGGCTATTTAATAAGCATAAGTTGCTGAAATAAACCTATTTAATAAGCCTAAGTTGCTAAAATAAGCCTATTTAATAAGCCTAAGTTGCTGAAATAAGCCTATTTAATAAGGCTGTTTAATAAGCATAAGTTGCTGAATAAGCCTATTTAATAAGCCTAAGTTGCTGAAATAAGCCTATTTAATAAGCCTAAGTTGCTGAAATAAGCCTATTTAATAAGCCTAAGTTGCTGTAATAAGGCTATTTAATAAGTCTAAGTTGCTGAAAAAAGCCTAATTAATAAGCCTAAGTTGCTAAAATAAGCCTATTTAATGAGGCTATTTAATAAGTCTATTTAATACGCCTATTTAATAAACCTATTTAATAAGTATATAATGAGCCTATTTAATAAGTCTATTTAATAAGTCTATTTAATAAGCCTATTTAATGAGCCTATTTAATAAGCCTATTTAATAAGCCTATTTAATAAGCCTATTTATTGAGCCTATTTAATAAGCCTATTTAATAAGCCTATTTAATAAGCCTCTTTATTGAGCCTATTTAATAAGTCTATTTAATAAGCCTATTTAATAAGCCTATTTAATAAGTATTTAATGAGCCTATTTAATCAGTCTATTTAATAAGCCTATTTAATAGGCCTATTTAATAAGTCTAAGTTGCTGAAATAAGCCTATTTAATAAGACTAAATTGCTGAATAAGCCTATTTAATAAGCCTAAGTTGCTGAAATAAGCCTATTTAATAAGCCTAAGTTGCTGAAATAAGCCTATTTAATAAGCCTAAGTTGCTGAAATAAGCCTATTTAATAAGTCTAAGTTGCTGAAATAAGGCTATTTAATTAGTTGAAGTTACTGAAATAATTCTATTTAATCAGCGTAAGTTGCTGAAATAAGCCTATTTAATTAGCCCAAGTTGCTGAAATAAGCCTATTTAATAAGGCTATTTAATAAGCCTAAGTTGCTGAAATAAGCCTATTTAATAAGGCTATTTAATGAGCCTAAGTTGCTGAAATAAGCCTATTTAATAAGCCTAAGTTTCTGAACTAAGCCTATTTAAAAAGGTATATTTAATAAGTCTAAGTTGCTGAAATAAACCTATTTAAAAATGCTATTTAATAAGCCTAAGTTGCTGAAATAAACCTGTTTTATAAGGCTATTTAATAAGCATAAGTTGCTGAAATAAGCCTATTTAATAAGCCTAAGTTGCTGAATAAGCCTATTTCATAAGCCTAAGTTGCTGAAATAAGCCTTTTTAATATGTCTAAGTTGCTGAAATAAGCCTATTTAATAAGCCTAAGTTGCTGAAATAAGCCTATTTAATAAGGCTATTTAATAAGCCTAAGTTGCTGAATAAGCCTATTTAATAAGTCTAAGTTGCTGAAATAAGGCTATTTAATAAGCCTAAGTTGCTGAAATAAGCCTATTTAATAAGCCTACGTTGGTGAACTAAACCTATATAAAAAGGTCTATTTAATAAGTCTAAGTTGCTGAAAAAAACCTATTTAAAAATGCTATTTAATAAGCCTAAATTGCTAGAAATAAACCTGTTTAATAAGGCTATTTAATAAGCATAAGTTGCTGAAATAAGCCTATTTAATAAGCCTAAGTTGCTGAAATAAGCCTATTTAATAAGGCTATTTAATAAGTCTAAGTTGCAGAAATAAACCTATTTAATAATGCTATTTAATACGCCTAATTTGCTTAAATAAGCATATTTAATAAGCCTAAGTTGCTAAAATAAGCCTATTTAATAGGCCTATCTAATAAGTCTAAGTTGCACAAATAAGCATATTTCATAAGCATATTTAATGAGCCTAAGTTGCTGAAATGTCTATTTAATAAGTCGATTTAATAAGTCTAAGTTGCTAAAATAAGCCTATTTAATAAGGCTATTTAATAAGCCTAAGTTGCTGAAACAAGCCTATTTAATAAGGCTATTTAATGAGCCTAAGTTCCTGAAAAAAGCCTATTTAATAAGGCTATTAAATGAGCCTAAGTTGCTGAAATAAGCCTATTTAATAAGCCTAAGTTTCTGAACTAAGCCTATTTAAAAATGCTATTTAATAAGCCTAAGTTGCTGAAATAAACCTGTTTAATAAGGCTATTTAATAATCATAAGTTGCTGAAATAAGCCTATTTAATAAGCCTAAGTTGCTGAAATAAGCCTATTTAATAAGGCTATTTAATAAGTCTATTTAATAAGCCTATTTAATAAGCCTATTTAATAAGCCTATTAATAAGCCTATTTAATACACCTATTTAATAAGCCTATTTAATAAGCCTATTTAATAAGCCTATTTTTTGAGCCTATTTAATAAGCCTATTTAATAAGCCTATTTAATAAGCATATTGAAAACGTCTATTTAATAAGTCTATTTAATAAGCCTATTTTATAGGCCTATTTAATAAGCCTATTTATTGAGCCTATTTAATAAGTCTATTTAATAAGCCTATTTAATAGGCCTATTTAATAAGTCTAAGTTGCTGAAATAAGCCTATTTAATAATCCTAAGTTGCTGAAATAAGCCTATTTAATAAGGCTATTTAATAAGCATAAGTTGCTGAAATAAACCTATTTAATAAGCCTAAGTTGCTAAAATAAGCCTATTTAATAAGCCTAAGTTGCTGAAATAAGCCTATTTAATAACCTTAAGTTGCTGTAATAAGGCTATTTAATAAGTCTAAGTTGCTGAAATAAGCCTATTTAATAAGGCTGTTTAATAAGCATAAGTTGCTGAATAAGCCTATTTAATAAGCCTAAGTTGCTGAAATAAGCCTATTTAATAAGCCTAAGTTGCTGAAATAAGCCTATTTAATAAGCCTAAGTTGCTGTAATAAGGCTATTTAATAAGTCTAAGTTGCTGAAAAAAGCCTAATTAATAAGCCTAAGTTGCTAAAATAAGCCTATTTAATGAGGCTATTTAATAAGTCTATTTAATACGCCTATTTAATAAACCTATTTAATAAGTATATAATGAGCCTATTTAATAAGTCTATTTAATAAGTCTATTTAATAAACCTATTTAATGAGCCTATTTAATACGCCTATTTAATAAACCTATTTAATAAGTATATAATGAGCCTATTTAATAAGTCTATTTAATAAGCCTTTTTAATAAGCCTATTTAATAAGTCTATTTAATGAGCCTATTTAATAAGTCTATTTAATAAGACTATTTAATAAGCCTATTTTTTTAGCCTATTTAATAAGCCTATTTATTGAGCCTATTTAATAAGCCTAATTATTGAGCCTATTTCATAAGCCTATTTAATAAGTCTATTTAATAAGCCTAATTAATAAGCCTATTTAATAAGCCTATTCAATAACTGTATTTAATAAGTCTATTTAATAAGCCTATTTAATAAGTATTTAATGAGCCTATTTAAAAAAGCCTATTTATTGAGCCTATTTAATAAGCCTATTTATTGAGCCTATTTAATATGCCTATTTAATAAGCCTATTTATTGAGCCTATTTAATAAGTCTATTTAATAAGCCTATTTATTCAGCCTATTTAATGAGCCTATGTATTGAGCCTATTTAATAAGACTATTTAATGAGTCTATTTAATAAGCCTATTTAATAAGCCTATTTAATACGCCTATTTAATAAGCCTATTTATTAAGCCTATTAAAAGAGCCTATTCAATAAGCCCATTTGATAAGCCTATTTATTGAGCCTATTTAATAAGCCTATTTAATACGCCTATTTAATAAACCTATTTAATAAGTATTTAATGAGCCTGTTCAATAAGTCTATTTAATAAGCCTTTTTAATAAGCCTATTTAATAAGTCTATTTAATAAGCCTATTTAATAAGTATTTAATGAGCCTATTTAATAAGCCTATTTATTGAGCCTATTTAAAAAGCCTATTTATTGAGCCTATTTAATAAGCCTATTTATTGAGCCTATTTAATAAGCCTATTTAATAAGCCTATTTATTGAGCCTATTTAATAAGTCTATTTAATAAGCCTATTTAATAAGCCTATTTATTGAGCCTATTTAATAAGCCTATTTAATAAGTCTATTTAATAAGCCTATTTAATAAGCCTATTTAATAAGCCTATTTAATAAGCCTATTTATTGAGCCTATTTAATAAGTCTATTTAATAAGCCTATTTAATAAGCCTATTTAATAAGTATTTAATAAGTCTATTTAATAAGCCTATTTAATAAGCCTATTTAATAAGCCTATTTAATAAGCATATTTAATACGTCTATTTAATAAGTCTATTTAATATGCCTATTTAATAAGCCTATTTATTAAGCCTATTTAATGAGCCTTTTTAATAAGCCCATTTAATAAGCCTATTTATTGAGCCTATTTAATAAGCCTATTTAATACGCCTATTTAATAAACCTATTTAATAAGTATTTAATGAGCCTGTTTAATAAGTCTATTTAATAAACCTTTTTAATAAGCCTATTTAATAAGTCTATTTAATAAGCCTATTTAATAAGTCTATTTAATAAGTCTATTTAATAAGCCTATTTAATAAGTATTTAATGAGCCTATTTAATAAGCCTATTTATTGAGCCTATTTAAAAAGCCTATTTATTGAGCCTATTTAATAAGCCTATTTATTGAGCCTATTTAATAAGCCTATTTAATAAGCCTATTTATTGAGCCTATTTAATAAGTCTATTTAATAAGCCTATTTAATAAGCCTATTTATTGAGCCTATTTAATAAGCCTATTTAATAAGTCTATTTAATAAGCCTATTTAATAAGCCTATTTAATAAGCCTATTTAATAAGCCTATTTATTGAGCCTATTTAATAAGTCTATTTAATAAGCCTATTTAATAAGCCTATTTAATAAGTATTTAATAAGTCTATTTAATAAGCCTATTTAATAAGCCTATTTAAAAAGCCTATTTAATAAGCATATTTAATACGTCTATTTAATAAGTCTATTTAATAAGCCTATTTATTGAGCCTATTTAATGAGCCTATGTATTGAGCCTATTTAATAAGACTATTTAATGAGTCTATTTAATAAGCCTATTTAATAAGCCTATTTAATACACCTATTTAATAAGCCTATTTATTAAGCCTATTAAAAGAGCCTATTTAATAAGCCCATTTGATAAGCCTTTTTATTGAGCCTATTTAATAAGCCTATTTAATACGCCTATTTAATAAACCTATTTAATAAGTATTTAATGAGCCTGTTTAATAAGTCTATTTAATAAGCCTTTTTAATAAGCCTATTTAATAAGTCTATTTAATAAGCCTATTTAATAAGTCTATTTAATAAGTCTATTTAATAAGCCTATTTAATAAGTAATTAATGAGCCTATTTAATAAGCCTATTTATTGAGCCTATTTAATAAGCCTATTTATTGAGCCTATTTAATAAGCCTATTTATTGAGCGTATTTAATAAGCCTATTTATTGAGCCTATTTAATAAGCCTATTTAATAAGTCTATTTAATACGCATATTTAATAAGCCTATTTAATAAGCCTATTTAATAAGCCTATTTAATAAGCCTATTTAATACGCCTATTTATTGAGCCTATTTAATCAGTCTATTTAATAAGCCTATTTAATAAGCCTATTTAATAAGTATTTAATGAGCCTATTTAATAAGTCTATTTAATAAGCCTATTTAATAGGCCTATTTAATAAGTCTAAGTTGCTGAAATAAGCCTATTTAATAAGCCTAAGTTGCTGAAATAAGCCTATTTAATAAGGCTATTTTATAAGCCTAAGTTGCTGAAATAAGCATATTTAATATGGCGATTTAATAAGTCCTAAGTTGCTGAAAAAAGCCTATTTAATAAGCCTAAGTTGCTAAAATAAGCCTATTTAATGAGGCTATTTAATAAGTCTATTTAATAAGCCTATTTAATAAGCCTATTTAATAAGCCTATTTAAGCCTAAGTTGCTGAATAATCCTATTTAATAAGTCTAAGTTGCTGAAATAAGGCTATTTAATAAGCCTAAGTTGCTGAAATAAGCCTGTTTAATAAGCCTAAGTTGCTGAAATAAGCCTATTTAATAAGCCTAAGTTGCTGAAATAAGCCTATTTAATAAGCCTAAGTTGCTGTAATAAGGCTGTTTAATAAGTCTAAGTTGCTGAAAAAAGCCTAATTATTAAGCCTAAGTTGCTAAAATAAGCCTATTTAATGAGGCTATTTAATAAGTCTATTTAATAAGCCTATTTAATAAGCCTATTTCATAAGCATATTTAATACGTCTATTTAATAAGTCTATTTAATAAGCCTATTTAATAAGTATATAATGAGCCTATTTAATAAGCCTATTTATTGAGCCTATTTAATAAGCCTAATTATTGAGCCTATTTAATAAGCCTATTTATTGAGCCTATTTAATGAGCCTATTTATTGAGCCTATTTAATAAGCCTATTTAATGAGTCTATTTAATAAGCCTATTTAATAAGCCTATTTAATACGCCTATTTAATAAGCCTATTTATTATGCCTATTTAATTAGCCTATTTAATAAGCCCATTTAATAAGCCTATTTATTGAGCCTAATTAATAAGCCTATTTAATATGCCTATTTAATAAACCTATTTAATAAGTATTTAATGAGCCTGTTTAATAGTCTATTTAATAAGCCTTTTTAATAAGCCTATTTAATAAGCCTATTTAATAAGCCTATTTAATAAGCCTATTTAATACGCCTATTTATTGAGCCTATTTAATCAGTCTATTTAATAAGCCTATTTAATAAGCCTATTTAATAAGTATTTAATGAGCCTATTTAATACGTCCATTTAATAAGCCTATTTAATAGGCCTATTTAATAAGTCTAAGTTGCTGAAATAAGCCTATTTAATAATCCTAAGTTGCTGAAATAAGCCTATTTAATAAGGCTATTTAATAAGCCTAAGTTGCTGAAATAAGCATATTTAATATGGCGATTTAATAAGTCTAAGTTGCTGAAATAAACCTATTTAATAAGCCTAAGTTGCTAAAATAAGCCTATTTAATGAGGCTATTTAATAAGTCTATTTAATAAGCCTATTTATTAAGCCTATTTAATAAGCCTATTTAATAAGCCTATTTAAGCCTAAGTTGCTGAATAATCCTATTTAATAAGTCTAAGTTGCTGAAATAAGGCTATTTAATAAGCCTAAGTTGCTGAAATAAGCCTGTTTAATAAGCCTAAGTTGCTGAAATAAGCCTATTTAATAAGCCTAAGTTGCTGAAATAAGCCTATTTAATAAGCCTAAGTTGCTGTAATAAGGCTGTTTAATAAGTCTAAGTTGCTGAAAAAAGCCTAATTAATAAGCCTAAGTTGCTAAAATAAGCCTATTTAATGAGGCTATTTAATAAGTCTATTTAATAAGCCTATTTAATAAGCCTATTTCATAAGCATATTTAATACGTCTATTTAATAAGTCTATTTAATAAGCCTATTTAATAAGTATATAATGAGCCTATTTAATAAGCCTATTTATTGAGCCTATTTAATAAGCCTAATTATTGAGCCTATTTAATAAGCCTATTTATTGAGCCTATTTAATGAGCCTATTTATTGAGCCTATTTAATAAGCCTATTTAATGAGTCTATTTAATAAGCCTATTTAATAAGCCTATTTAATACGCCTATTTAATAAGCCTATTTATTATGCCTATTTAATTAGCCTATTTAATAAGCCCATTTAATAAGCCTATTTATTGAGCCTATTTAATAAGCCTATTTAATACGCCTATTTAATAAACCTATTTAATAAGTATTTAATGAGCCTGTTTAATAAGTCTATTTAATAAGCCTTTTTAATAAGGCTATTTAATAAGTCTATTTAATAAGCCTATTTAATAAGTCTATTTAATAAGTCTCTTTAATAAGCCTATTTAATAAGTATTTAATGAGCCTATTTAATAAGCCTATTTATTGAGCCTATTTAATAAGCCTATTTATTGAGCCTATTTAATAAGCCTATTTATTGAGCCTATTTAATAAGCATATTTATTGAGCCTATTTAATAAGCCTATTTAATAAGTCTATTTAATACGCATATTTAATAAGCCTATTTAATAAGCCTATATAATAAGCCTATTTAATAAGCCTATTTAATACGCCTATTTATTGAGCCTATTTAATAAGTATTTAATGAGCCTTTTTAATAAGTCTATTTAATAAGTCTATTTAATAGGCCTATTTAATAAGTCTAAGTTGCTGAAATAAGCCTTTTTAATAATCCTAATGTTGCTGAAATAAGCCTATTTAATAAGGCTATTTAATAAGCATAAGCTGCTGAAATAAGCATTTTTAATAAGCCTAAGTTGCTGAAATAAGCATATTTAATATGGCTATTTAATAAGCATAAGTTGCTAAAATAAGCCTATTTAATGAGGCTATTTAATAAGTTTATTTAATAAGCCTATTTAATAAGCCTATTTAATAAGCCTATTTAATAAGCCTATTTAAGCGTAAGTTGCTGAATAAGCCTATTTAATAAGTCTAAGTTGCTGAAATAAGGCTATTTAATAAGCCTAAGTTGCTGAAATAAGCCTATTTAATAAGCCTAAGTTGCTGAAATAAGGCTATTTAATAAGTCTAAGTTGCTGAAATAAGCCTATTTAATAAGCCTAAGTTGCTAAAATAAGCCTATTTAATTAGGCTATTTAATAAGTCTATTTAATAAGCCTATTTAATAAGCCTATTTAATATGTATTTAATGAGCCTATTTAATCAGTCTATTTAATAAGCCTATTTAATAGGCCTATTTAATAAGTCTAAGTTGCTGAAATAAGCCTATTTAATAAGCCTAAGTTGCTGAATAAGCCTATTTCATAAGCCTAAGTTGCTGAAATAAGCATTTTTAATATGTCTAAGTTGCTGAAATAAGCCTATTTAATAAGCCTAAGTTGCTGAAATAAGCCTATTTAATAAGGCTATTTAATAAGCCTAAGTTGCTGAATAAGCCTATTTAATAAGTCTAAGTTGCTGAAATAAGGCTATTTAATAAGCCTACGTTGGTGAACTAAACCTATATAAAAAGGTCTATTTAATAAGTCTAAGTTGCTGAAAAAAACGTATTTAAAAATGCTATTTAATAAGCCTAAATTTCTAGAAATAAACCTGATTAATAAGGCTATTTAATAAGCATAAGTTGCTGAAATAAGCCTATTTAATAAGCTTAAGTTGCTGAAATAAGCCTATTTAATAAGGCTATTTAATAAGTCTAAGTTGCAGAAATAAACCTATTTAATAATGCTATTTAATACGCCTAATTTGCTTAAATAAGCATATTTAATAAGCCTAAGTTGCTAAAATAAGCCTATTTAATAAGGCTATTTAATAAGCCTAAGTTGCTGAAATAAGCCTATTTAATAAGACTATTTAATGAGCCTAAGTTCCTGAAAAAAGCCTATTTAATAAAGCTATTTAATGAGCCTAAGTTGCTGAAATAAGCCTATTTAATAAGCCTAAGTTTCTGAACTAAGCCTATTTAAAAATGCTATTTAATAAGCCTAAGTTGCTGAAATAAACCTGTTTAATAAGGCTATTTAATAAGCATAAGTTGCTGAAATAAGCCTATTTAATAAGCCTAAGTTGCTGAAATAAGCCTATTTAATAAGGCTATTTAATAAGTCTAAGTTGCTGAAATAAACCTATTTAATAAGCCTAAGTTGCTAAAATAAGCCTATTTAATGAGGCTATTTAATAAGTCTATTTAATAAGC
The DNA here is from genome assembly GCF_010993605.1 of Petromyzon marinus. Classification (NCBI taxonomy): domain Eukaryota; kingdom Metazoa; phylum Chordata; class Hyperoartia; order Petromyzontiformes; family Petromyzontidae; genus Petromyzon; species Petromyzon marinus. The sequence continues at coordinate 18,624 of NW_022638606.1, forward strand.
CTATTTAATAAGCCTATTTAATAAGCCTATTAATATGCCTATTTAATACGCCTATTTAATAAGCCTATTTAATACGCCTATTTATTAAGCCTATTTATTGAGCCTATTTAATAAGCCTATTTAATAAGCCTATTTAATAAGTCTATTTAATAAGCCTATTTAATAAGTCTATTTAATACGTCTATTTAATAAGCCTATTTAATAAGTATTTAATGAGCCTATTTAATAAGCCTATTTATTGAGCTTATTTAATAAGCCTATTTATTGAGCCTATTTCATGAGCCTATTTAATAAGCCTATTTATTGAGCCTATTTAATAAGCCTATTTAATAAGCCTATTTAATAAGCCTCTTTATTGAGCCTATTTAATAAGTCTATTTAATAAGCCTATTTAATAAGCCTATTTATTGAGCCTATTTAATAAGCCTATTTATTGAGCCTATTTAATAAGCCTATTTAATAAGTCTATTTAATAAGCCTATTTAATAGGCCTATTTAATAAGTCTAATTTGCTGAAATAAGCCTATTTAATAAGACTAAATTGCTGAATAAGCCTATTTCATAAGCCTAAGTTGCAGAAATAAGTCTTTTTAATAAGTCTAAGTTGCTGAAATAAGCCTATTTAATAAGCCTTGGTTGCTGAAATAAGCCTATTTAATAAGGCTATTTAATAAGCCTAAGTTGCTGAATAAGCCTATTTAATAAGCATAAGTTGCTGAAATACGCCTATTTAATAAGCTTAAGTTGCTGTAATAAGGCTATTTAATAAGTCTGAGTTGCTGAAAAAAGCCTAATTAATAAGCCTAAGTTGCAAAAATAAGCCTATTTAATGAGGCTATTTAATAAGTCTATTTAATAAGCCTATTTAATAAGCCTATTTAATAAGCCTATTTAATAAGCATATTGAATGCGTCTATTTAATAAGTCTATTTAATAAGCCTATTTTATAGGCCTATTTAATAAGCCTATTTATTGAGCCTATTTAATAAGTCTATTTAATGAGCCTATTTAATAAGCATATTTAATAAGTATTTAATGAGCCTATTTAATAAGTCTATTTAATAAGCCTATTTAATAGGCCTATTTAATAAGTCTAAGTTGCTGAAATAAGCCTATTTGATAATCCTAAGTTGCTGAAATAAGCCTATTTAATAAGGCTATTTAATAAGCATAAGTTGCTGAAATAAACCTATTTAATAAGCCTAAGTTGCTGAATAAGCCTATTTAATAAGCCTAAGTTGCTGAAATAAGCCTATTTAATAAGCCTAAGTTGCTGAAATAAGCCTATTTAATAAGCCTAAGTTGCTGTAATAAGGCTATTTAATAAGTCTAAGTTGCTGAAAAAAGCCTAATTAATAAGCCTAAGTTGCTAAAATAAGCCTATTTAATGAGGCTATTTAATAAGTCTATTTAATAAGCCTATTTAATAAGCCTATTTAATAAGCATATTTAATACGTCTATTTAATAAGTCTATTTAATTAGCCTATTTAATAAGTATATAATGAGCCTATTTAATAAGCCTATTTATTGAGCCTATTTAATAAGCCTAATTATTGAGCCTATTTAGTAAGCCTATTTATTGAGCCTATTTAATGAGCCTATTTATTGAGCCTATTTAATAAGACTATTTAATGATCCTATTTAATGAGCCTATTTAATAAGCCTATTTATTGAGCTTATTTAATAAGCCTATTTATTGAGCCTATTTCATGAGCCTATTTAATAAGCCTATTTATTGAGCCTATTTAATAAGCCTATTTAATAAGCCTATTTAATAAGCCTCTTTATTGAGCCTATTTAATAAGTCTATTTAATACGCCTATTTAATAAGCCTATGTATTGAGCCTATTTAATAAGCCTATTTATTGAGCCTATTTAATAAGCCTATTTAATAAGTCTATTTAATAAGCCTATTTAATAGGCCTATTTAATAAGTCTAATTTGCTGAAATAAGCCTATTTAATAAGACTAAATTGCTGAATAAGCCTATTTCATAAGCCTAAGTTGCAGAAATAAGTCTTTTTAATAAGTCTAAGTTGCTGAAATAAGCCTATTTAATAAGCCTTGGTTGCTGAAATAAGCCTATTTAATAAGGCTATTTAATAAGCCTAAGTTGCTGAATAAGCCTATTTAATAAGCATAAGTTGCTGAAATACGCCTATTTAATAAGCTTAAGTTGCTGTAATAAGGCTATTTAATAAGTCTAAGTTGCTGAAAAAAGCCTAATTAATAAGCCTAAGTTGCAAAAATAAGCCTATTTAATGAGGCTATTTAATAAGTCTATTTAATAAGCCTATTTAATAAGCCTATTTAATAAGCCTATTTAATAAGCATATTGAATACGTCTATTTAATAAGTCTATTTAATAAGCCTATTTTATAGGCCTATTTAATAAGCCTATTTATTGAGCCTATTTAATAAGTCTATTTAATGAGCCTATTTAATAAGCATATTTAATAAGTATTTAATGAGCCTATTTAATAAGTCTATTTAATAAGCCTATTTAATAGGCCTATTTAATAAGTCTAAGTTGCTGAAATAAGCCTATTTGATAATCCTAAGTTGCTGAAATAAGCCTATTTAATAAGGCTATTTAATAAGCATAAGTTGCTGAAATAAACCTATTTAATAAGCCTAAGTTGCTGAATAAGCCGATTTAATAAGCCTAAGTTGCTGAAATAAGCCTATTTAATAAGCCTAAGTTGCTGAAATAAGCCTATTTAATAAGCCTAAGTTGCTGTAATAAGGCTATTTAATAAGTCTAAGTTGCTGAAAAAAGCCTAATTAATAAGCCTAAGTTGCTAAAATAAGCCTATTTAATGAGGCTATTTAATAAGTCTATTTAATAAGCCTATTTAATAA
>NW_022638607.1:10000-21379 GCF_010993605.1 Petromyzon marinus
CACTCTGTGTGTGTGTCACTGTGTGTGTCTATCTCTGTGTGTCTATCTGTGTGTGTCTATCTCTGTGTCTAAGTTCTGAGGGATCAGGACAAGCTGTGGCCTTGCTTTGAGTGTCTCACTCTGTGTGTGTGTCTATCTGTGTGTGTCTATCTCTGTGTGTGTGTCTATCTGTGTGTCTCACTGTGTGTCTCTGTGTGTGTCTCACTCTGTGTGTGTCTATCTGTGTGTGTGTCTCACTCTATGTGTGTCTGTGTGTGTGTCTATCTGTGTGTCTCACTGTGTGTTTTTCTGTGTGTGTCTCACTCTGTGTGTGTCTATCTGTGTATGTGTCTATCTGTGTGTCTATCTGTGTGTGTCTATCTGTTTGTGTGTGTGTGTCTCTGTGACTGTGTGTGTGTGTCTCTGTGTGTCTGTGTGTGTGTGTGTCTCACTCTGTGAGTGTCTCACTCTGTGTGTCTATCTCTGTGTGTCTATCTGTGTGTGTCTATCTCTGTGTCTAAGTGCTGAGGGATCAGGACAAGCTGTGGCCTTGCTTTGAGTGTCTCACTCTGTGTGTGTGTCTATCTGTGTGTGTCTATCTCTGTGTGTGTCTCACTCTGTGTGTGTGTCTGTGTGTCTCACTCTGTGTGTGTGTGTGTGTCTGTGTGTGTGTCTCACTCTGTGTGTGTCTCACTCTGTGTGTGTGTCTGTGTGTCTCACTCTGTGTGTGTGTGTCTGTGTGTGTGTCTCACTCTGTGTGTGTCTCACTCTGTGTGTGTGTCTGTGTGTCTCACTCTGTGTGTGTGTGTCTGTGTGTGTGTCTCACTCTGTGTGTGTGTGTCTGTGTGTGTGTCTCACTCTGTGTGTGTCTCACTCTGTGTGTGTGTCTGTGTGTCTCACTCTGTGTGTGTGTGTCTGTGTGTGTGTCTCACTCTGTGTGTGTCTCACTCTGTGTGTGTGTCTATCTGTGTGTGTCTATCTCTGTGTGTGTCTCACTCTGTGTGTGTGTCTGTGTGTCTCACTCTGTGTGTGTGTGTCTGTGTGTGTGTCTCACTCTGTGTATGTGTGTCTCACTCTGTGTGTCTATCTGTGTGTGTGTGTCTGTGTGTCTCACTCTGTTTGTGTGTGTGTCTCACTGTGTGTCTCACTCTGTGTGTCTATCTGTGTGTCTATCTGTGTGTGTCTAAGTGCTAAGGGATCAGGGCAAGTTGTGGCCTTGCTTTGAGTGTCTCACTCTGTGTGTGTGTCTATCTGTGTATGTGTCTCACTCTGTGTGTGTGTGTCTATCTGTGTGTCTCACTCTGTGTGTCTCACTCTGTGTGTCTGTGTCTGTCTGTGTGTGTCTCACTCTGTGTGTGTGTCTCACTCTGTGTCTCACTCTGTGTGTGTGTCTCACTCTGTGTGTGTCTCACAGTGTGTCTATCTGTGTGTGTCTATCTGTGTGTGTCTCACTCTCTGTGTCTCACTCTGTGTGTGTGTCTATCTGTGTGTCTATCTGTGTGTCTCACTCTGTGTATCTATCTGTCTATCTGTGTGTCTATCTGTGTGTCTATCTGTGTGTGTGTCTATCTGTGTGTGTCTATCTCTGTGTCTAAGTGCTGAGGGATCAGGACAAGCTCTGGCCTTGCTTTGAGTGTCTCACTGTGTGTGTCTCACTCTGTGTGTGTCTCACTCTGTGTCTATCTGTGTGTCTATCTGTGTGTGTGTCTAAGTGCTGAGGGATCAGGACAAACTGTGGCCTTGCTTTGAGTGTCTCACTCTGTGTGTGTGTCTCACTCTGTGTGTCTATCTGTGTGTCTATCTGTGTGTGTCTAAGTGCTGAGGGATCAGGACAAGCTCTGGCCTTGCTTTGAGTGTCTCACTGTGTGTGTGTCTATCTGTGTGTGTGTCTATCTATCTGTGTGTCTATGTGTGTGTGTCTATCTCTGTGTCTAAGTGCTGAGGGATCAGGACAAGCTCTGGCCTTGCTTTGAGTGTCTCACTCTGTGTGTGTGTCTCACTCTGTGTGTGTCTATCTGTGTATGTGTCTATCTGTGCGTGTGTCTATCTGTGTGTCTATCTGTGTGTCTATCTGCGTGTGTGTCTAAGTGCTGAGGGATCAGGACAAGCTCTGGCCTTGCTTTGAGTGTCTCACTCTGTGTGTGTGTCTGTGTGTGTCTATCTGTGTGTGTGTCTCACTCTGTGTGTGTCTCACTCTGTGTGTCTCACTCTGTGTGTGTGCGTCTCACTCTGTGTGTGTCTCACTCTGTGTGTCTATCTATCTGTGTGTCTATCTGCGTGTGTGTCTAAGTGCTGAGGGATCAGGACAAGCTCTGGCCTTGCTTTGAGTGTCTCACTCTGTGTGTGTGTGTCTGTGTGTGTGTCTCAATCTGTGTGTGTGTCTCACTGTGTGTCTATCTGTGTGTCTATCTGCGTGTGTGTCTAAGTGCTGAGGGATCAGGACAAGCTCTGGCCTTGCTTTGAGTGTCTCACTCTGTCTGTGTGTGTCTGTGTGTGTCTCACTCTGTGTGTGTCTCACTCTGTGTGTGTGTGTCTGTGTGTGTCTCACTCTGTGTCTATCTGTGTGTGTCTATCTGCGTGTGTGTCTAAGTGCTGAGGGATCAGGACAAGCTCTGGCCTTGCTTTGAGTGTCTCACTCTGTCTGTGTGTGTCTGTGTGTGTGTGTGTCTGTGTGTGTCTGTGTGTGTGTCTATCTGTGTGTGTCTAAGTGCTGAGGGATCAGGACAAGCTCTGGCCTTGCTTTGAGTGTCTCACTCTGTGTGTGTGTCTCTGTGTGTGTGTCTCACTGTGTGTCTATCTGTGTGTGTCTATCTGTGTGTGTGTCTAAGTGCTGAGGGATCAGGACAAGCTCTGGCCTTGCTTTGAGTGTCTCACTCTGTGTGTGTCTGTCTGTGTGTGTCTCAATCTGTGTGTGTGTCTCACTGTGTGTCTATCTGTGTGTGTCTATCTGTGTGTGTGTCTAAGTGCTAAGGGATCAGGACAAGCTCTGGCCTTGCTTTGAGTGTCTCTGTGTGTGTGTCTGTGTGTGTCTGTGTGTGTCTGTGTGTGTCTCACTCTGTGTGTGTGTGTCTGTGTGTGTCTCACTGTGTGTCTATCTGTGTGTGTCTATCTGCGTGTGTGTCTAAGTGCTGAGGGATCAGGACAAGCTCTGGCCTTGCTTTGAGTGTCTCACTCTGTGTGTGTGTGTCTGTGTGTGTCTCACTCTGTGTGTGTCTCACTCTGTGTGTGTGTGTCTGTGTGTGTCTCACTCTGTGTCTATCTGTGTGTGTCTATCTGTGTGTGTGTCTAAGTGCTGAGGGATCAGGACAAACTGTGGCCTTGCTTTGAGTGTCTCACTCTGTGTGTGTGTGTCTGTGTGTGTCTCAATCTGTGTGTGTGTCTCACTGTGTGTCTATCTGTGTGTGTGTCTCACTCTGTGTGTGTCTCACTCTGTGTGTCTCACTCTGTGTGTGTGCGTCTCACTCTGTGTGTGTCTCACTGTGTGTCTGTCTGTGTGTCTATCTGTGTGTCTATCTGTGTGTGTGTCTAAGTGCTGAGGGATCAGGACAAACTGTGGCCTTGCTTTGAGTGTCTCACTCTGTGTGTGTGTGTCTGTGTGTGTCTCAATCTGTGTGTGTGTCTCACTGTGTGTCTATCTGTGTGTGTGTCTCACTCTGTGTGTGTCTCACTCTGTGTGTCTCACTCTGTGTGTGTGCGTCTCACTCTGTGTGTGTCTCACTGTGTGTCTGTCTGTGTGTCTATCTGTGTGTCTATCTGCGTGTGTGTCTAAGTGCTGAGGGATCAGGACAAACTGTGGCCTTGCTTTGAGTGCTCCCGACGGTTCAGCAGCTCTGATCAGCTTCAACAGCATCTCAACTTACACGATGACTTCGTAGGAGTTACACGGTGAGTTAGACACCTCTAGTTAGACACAGCTAGTTAGACACAGCTAGTTAGACATCTCAACTTACACGATGACTTCGTAGGAGTTACACGGTGAGTTAGACACCTCTAGTTAGACACAGCTAGTTAGACAACTCTAGTTAGACATCTCAACTTACACGATGACTTCGTAGGAGTCACACGGTGAGTTAGACACCTCTAGTTAGACACAGCTAGTTAGACACAGCTAGTTAGACACCTCAACTTACACGATGACTTCGTAGGAGTCACACGGTGAGTTAGACAACTCTAGTTAGACAACTCTAGTTAGACAACTCTAGTTAGACAACTCTAGTTAGACACCTCAACTTACACGATGACTTCGTAGGAGTCACACGGTGAGTTAGACAACTCTAGTTAGACACAGCTAGTTAGACACCTCTAGTTAGACACCTCAACTTACACGATGACTTCGTAGGAGTTACACGGTGAGTTAGACACCTCTAGTTAGACAACTCTAGTTAGACACAGCTAGTTAGACAACTCTAGTTAGACACCTCAACTTACACGATGACTTCGTAGGAGTCACACGGTGAGTTAGACAACTCTAGTTAGACACAGCTAGTTAGACACCTCTAGGTAGACACCTCAACTTACACGATGACTTCGTAGGAGTCACACGGTGAGTTAGACAACTCTAGTTAGACAACTCTAGTTAGACACAGCTAGTTAGACAACTCTAGTTAGACACCTCAACTTACACGATGACTTCGTAGGAGTCACACGGTGAGTTAGACACCTCTAGTTAGACAACTCTAGTTAGACACAGCTAGTTAGACACCTCAACTTACACGATGACTTTGTAGGAGTCACACGGTGAGTTAGACACCTCTAGTTAGACAACTCTAGTTAGACACAGCTAGTTAGACACCTCAACTTACACGATGACTTCGTAGGAGTTACACGGTGAGTTAGACACCTCTAGTTAGACACAGCTAGTTAGACAACTCTAGTTAGACACCTCAACTTACACGATGACTTCGTAGGAGTTACACGGTGAGTTAGACACCTCTAGTTAGACACAGCTAGTTAGACAACTCTAGTTAGACACCTCAACTTACACGATGACTTCGTAGGAGTCACACGGTGAGTTAGACACCTCTAGTTAGACAACTCTAGTTAGACACAGCTCTAGTTAGACACCTCAACTTACACGATGACTTCGTAGGAGTTACACGGTGAGTTAGACACCTCTAGTTAGACACAGCTAGTTAGACAACTCTAGTTAGACACCTCAACTTACACGATGACTTCGTAGGAGTCACACGGTGAGTTAGACAACTCTAGTTAGACACAGCTAGTTAGACATCTCAACTTACACGATGACTTCGTAGGAGTCACACGGTGAGTTAGACAACTCTAGTTAGACACAGCTAGTTAGACAACTCTAGTTAGACACCTCAACTTACACGATGACTTCGTAGGAGTTACACGGTGAGTTAGACACCTCTAGTTAGACACAGCTAGTTAGACAACTCTAGTTAGACACCTCAACTTACACGATGACTTCGTAGGAGTTACACGGTGAGTTAGACACCTCTAGTTAGACACAGCTAGTTAGACACCTCAACTTACACGATGACTTCGTAGGAGTCACACGGTGAGTTAGACACCTCTAGTTAGACACAGCTAGTTAGACAACTCTAGTTAGACACCTCAACTTACACGATGACTTCGTAGGAGTCACACGGTGAGTTAGACAACTCTAGTTAGACACAGCTAGTTAGACAACTCTAGTTAGACACCTCAACTTACACGATGACTTCGTAGGAGTCACACGGTGAGTTAGACAACTCTAGTTAGACACAGCTAGTTAGACAACTCTAGTTAGACACCTCAACTTACACGATGACTTCGTAGGAGTCACACGGTGAGTTAGACAACTCTAGTTAGACACCTCTAGTTAGACACAGCTAGTTAGACAACTCTAGTTAGACACCTCAACTTACACGATGACTTCGTAGGAGTCACACGGTGAGTTAGACAACTCTAGTTAGACACAGCTAGTTAGACAACTCTAGTTAGACACCTCAACTTACACGATGACTTCGTAGGAGTCACACGGTGAGTTAGACAACTCTAGTTAGACACAGCTAGTTAGACAACTCTAGTTAGACACCTCAACTTACACGATGACTTCGTAGGAGTCACACGGTGAGTTAGACAACTCTAGTTAGACAACTCTAGTTAGACAACTCTAGTTAGACAACTCTAGTTAGACACCTCAACTTACACGATGACTTCGTAGGAGTCACACGGTGAGTTAGACAACTCTAGTTAGACACAGCTAGTTAGACAACTCTAGTTAGACACCTCAACTTACACGATGACTTCGTAGGAGTCACACGGTGAGTTAGACAACTCTAGTTAGACAACTCTAGTTAGACACAGCTAGTTAGACAACTCTAGTTAGACACCTCAACTTACACGATGACTTCGTAGGAGTCACACGGTGAGTTAGACAACTCTAGTTAGACACAGCTAGTTAGACACCTCTAGTTAGACACCTCAACTTACACGATGACTTCGTAGGAGTCACACGGTGAGTTAGACAACTCTAGTTAGACAACTCTAGTTAGACACAGCTAGTTAGACAACTCTAGTTAGACACCTCAACTTACACGATGACTTCGTAGGAGTTACACGGTGAGTTAGACACCTCTAGTTAGACACAGCTAGTTAGACACAGCTAGTTAGACACCTCAACTTACACGATGACTTTGTAGGAGTCACACGGTGAGTTAGACACCTCTAGTTAGACACCTCTAGTTAGACACAGCTAGTTAGACACCTCAACTTACACGATGACTTCGTAGGAGTTACACGGTGAGTTAGACACCTCTAGTTAGACACAGCTAGTTAGACAACTCTAGTTAGACACCTCAACTTACACGATGACTTCGTAGGAGTTACACGGTGAGTTAGACACCTCTAGTTAGACACAGCTAGTTAGACAACTCTAGTTAGACACCTCAACTTACACGATGACTTCGTAGGAGTTACACGGTGAGTTAGACACCTCTAGTTAGACAACTCTAGTTAGACACAGCTCTAGTTAGACACCTCAACTTACACGATGACTTCGTAGGAGTTACACGGTGAGTTAGACAACTCTAGTTAGACACAGCTAGTTAGACAACTCTAGTTAGACACCTCAACTTACACGATGACTTCGTAGGAGTCACACGGTGAGTTAGACAACTCTAGTTAGACACAGCTAGTTAGACATCTCAACTTACACGATGACTTCGTAGGAGTCACACGGTGAGTTAGACAACTCTAGTTAGACACAGCTAGTTAGACAACTCTAGTTAGACACCTCAACTTACACGATGACTTCGTAGGAGTTACACGGTGAGTTAGACACCTCTAGTTAGACACAGCTAGTTAGACAACTCTAGTTAGACACCTCAACTTACACGATGACTTCGTAGGAGTCACACGGTGAGTTAGACAACTCTAGTTAGACACAGCTAGTTAGACATCTCAACTTACACGATGACTTCGTAGGAGTCACACGGTGAGTTAGACAACTCTAGTTAGACACAGCTAGTTAGACAACTCTAGTTAGACACCTCAACTTACACGATGACTTCGTAGGAGTTACACGGTGAGTTAGACAACTCTAGTTAGACACAGCTAGTTAGACAACTCTAGTTAGACACCTCAACTTACACGATGACTTCGTAGGAGTTACACGGTGAGTTAGACAACTCTAGTTAGACACAGCTAGTTAGACAACTCTAGTTAGACACCTCAACTTACACGATGACTTCGTAGGAGTCACACGGTGAGTTAGACAACTCTAGTTAGACACCTCTAGTTAGACACAGCTAGTTAGACAACTCTAGTTAGACACCTCAACTTACACGATGACTTCGTAGGAGTCACACGGTGAGTTAGACAACTCTAGTTAGACAACTCTAGTTAGACACAGCTAGTTAGACACAGCTAGTTAGACACCTCAACTTACACGATGACTTCGTAGGAGTCACACGGTGAGTTAGACAACTCTAGTTAGACACAGCTAGTTAGACAACTCTAGTTAGACACCTCAACTTACACGATGACTTCGTAGGAGTCACACGGTGAGTTAGACAACTCTAGTTAGACACCTCTAGTTAGACACAGCTAGTTAGACAACTCTAGTTAGACACCTCAACTTACACGATGACTTCGTAGGAGTCACACGGTGAGTTAGACAACTCTAGTTAGACAACTCTAGTTAGACACAGCTAGTTAGACACAGCTAGTTAGACACCTCAACTTACACGATGACTTCGTAGGAGTCACACGGTGAGTTAGACAACTCTAGTTAGACACAGCTAGTTAGACACAGCTAGTTAGACACCTCAACTTACACGATGACTTCGTAGGAGTCACACGGTGAGTTAGACAACTCTAGTTAGACAACTCTAGTTAGACACCTCAACTTACACGATGACTTTGTAGGAGTCACACGGTGAGTTAGACAACTCTAGTTAGACAACTCTAGTTAGACACAGCTAGTTAGACACCTCAACTTACACGATGACTTTGTAGGAGTCACACGGTGAGTTAGACAACTCTAGTTAGACAACTCTAGTTAGACACAGCTAGTTAGACACCTCAACTTACACGATGACTTCGTAGGAGTCACACGGTGAGTTAGACACCTCTAGTTAGACACAGCTAGTTAGACAACTCTAGTTAGACACCTCAACTTACACGATGACTTCGTAGGAGTTACACGGTGAGTTAGACACCTCTAGTTAGACACAGCTAGTTAGACAACTCTAGTTAGACACAGCTAGTTAGACACCTCAACTTACACGATGACTTCGTAGGAGTCACACGGTGAGTTAGACAACTCTAGTTAGACAACTCTAGTTAGACAACTCTAGTTAGACACCTCAACTTACACGATGACTTCGTAGGAGTCACACGGTGAGTTAGACAACTCTAGTTAGACACAGCTAGTTAGACATCTCAACTTACACGATGACTTCGTAGGAGTCACACGGTGAGTTAGACAACTCTAGTTAGACACAGCTAGTTAGACACAGCTAGTTAGACATCTCAACTTACACGATGACTTCGTAGGAGTCACACGGTGAGTTAGACAACTCTAGTTAGACACAGCTAGTTAGACAACTCTAGTTAGACACCTCAACTTACACGATGACTTTGTAGGAGTCACACGGTGAGTTAGACAACTCTAGTTAGACACAGCTAGTTAGACACAGCTAGTTAGACAACTCTAGTTAGACACCTCAACTTACACGATGACTTCGTAGGAGTCACACGGTGAGTTAGACAACTCTAGTTAGACAACTCTAGTTAGACACAGCTAGTTAGACACAGCTAGTTAGACACCTCAACTTACACGATGACTTTGTAGGAGTTACACGGTGAGTTAGACAACTCTAGTTAGACACAGCTAGTTAGACACAGCTAGTTAGACACCTCAACTTACACGATGACTTTGTAGGAGTTACACGGTGAGTTAGACAACTCTAGTTAGACACAGCTAGTTAGACACAGCTAGTTAGACATCTCAACTTACACGATGACTTTGTAGGAGTCACACGGTGAGTTAGACAACTCTAGTTAGACAACTCTAGTTAGACACAGCTAGTTAGACATCTCAACTTACACGATGACTTCGTAGGAGTCACACGGTGAGTTAGACACCTCTAGTTAGACACAGCTAGTTAGACAACTCTAGTTAGACACCTCAACTTACACGATGACTTCGTAGGAGTTACACGGTGAGTTAGACAACTCTAGTTAGACACAGCTAGTTAGACACAGCTAGTTAGACATCTCAACTTACACGATGACTTTGTAGGAGTCACACGGTGAGTTAGACACCTCTAGTTAGACACAGCTAGTTAGACACAGCTAGTTAGACACCTCAACTTACACGATGACTTCGTAGGAGTCACACGGTGAGTTAGACAACTCTAGTTAGACAACTCTAGTTAGACAACTCTAGTTAGACATCTCAACTTACACGATGACTTCGTAGGAGTCACACGGTGAGTTAGACAACTCTAGTTAGACACAGCTAGTTAGACACAGCTAGTTAGACACCTCAACTTACACGATGACTTCGTAGGAGTCACACGGTGAGTTAGACAACTCTAGTTAGACACCTCTAGTTAGACACAGCTAGTTAGACACAGCTAGTTAGACAACTCTAGTTAGACACAGCTAGTTAGACACAGCTAGTTAGACACCTCAACTTACACGATGACTTCGTAGGAGTCACCACGGTGAGTTAGACAACTCTAGTTAGACACAGCTAGTTAGACAACTCTAGTTAGACACCTCAACTTACACGATGACTTCGTAGGAGTCACACGGTGAGTTAGACACCTCTAGTTAGACACAGCTAGTTAGACACAGCTAGTTAGACACCTCAACTTACACGATGACTTCGTAGGAGTCACACGGTGAGTTAGACACCTCTAGTTAGACACAGTTAGACAACTCTAGTTAGACACAGCTAGTTAGACACAGCTAGTTAGACACCTCAACTTACACGATGACTTCGTAGGAGTCACACGGTGAGATTAGACAACTCTAGTTAGACAACTCTAGTTAGACACAGCTAGTTAGACACAGCTAGTTAGACACCTCAACTTACACGATTACTTCGTAGGAGTCACACGGTGAGTTAGACAACTCTAGTTAGACACAGCTAGTTAGACAACTCTAGTTAGACACCTCAACTTACACGATGACTTTGTAGGAGTTACACGGTGAGTTAGACAACTCTAGTTAGACACCTCTAGTTAGACACAGCTAGTTAGACACAGCTAGTTAGACACAGCTAGTTAGACACCTCAACTTACACGATGACTTCGTAGGAGTCACACGGTGAGTTAGACAACTCTAGTTAGACACAGCTAGTTAGACATCTCAACTTACACGATGACTTCGTAGGAGTCACACGGTGAGTTAGACAACTCTAGTTAGACACAGCTAGTTAGACAACTCTAGTTAGACATCTCAACTTACACGATGACTTCGTAGGAGTCACACGGTGAGTTAGACACCTCTAGTTAGACACAGCTAGTTAGACACAGCTAGTTAGACACCTCAACTTACACGATGACTTCGTAGGAGTCACACGGTGAGTTAGACACCTCTAGTTAGACAACTCTAGTTAGACACAGCTAGTTAGACACAGCTAGTTAGACACCTCAACTTACACGATGACTTCGTAGGAGTCACACGGTGAGTTAGACAACTCTAGTTAGACAACTCTAGTTAGACACAGCTAGTTAGACACAGCTAGTTAGACACCTCAACTTACACGATGACTTCGTAGGAGTCACACGGTGAGTTAGACAACTCTAGTTAGACACAGCTAGTTAGACAACTCTAGTTAGACACCTCAACTTACACGATGACTTCGTAGGAGTCACACGGTGAGTTAGACAACTCTAGTTAGACACCTCTAGTTAGACAAGCTAGTTAGACAACTCTAGT
>NW_022638608.1:0-21479 GCF_010993605.1 Petromyzon marinus
GTGGTGCAGTGTTGAGTCTATGGGGCAGTGTCGAATCTATGGTGCAGTGTTGAGTCTATGGGCAGTGTTGAGTCTATAGGCATTGTTGAGTCTATGGTGCAGTGTTGAGTCTATGGTGCAGTGTTGAGTCTATGGGCAGTGTTGAGTCTGTGGTGCAGTGTTGAGTCTATGGACAGTGTTGAGTCTGTGGGCAGTGTTGAGTCTATGGTGCAGTGTTGAATCTAAGTGCAGTGTTGAGTCTATAGGCAGTGTTGAATCTATGGTGCAGTGTTGAGTCTAGTTGCAGTGTTGAGTCTGTGGGCAGTGTTGAGTCTAGGTGCAGTGTTGAGTCTATGGGCAGTGTTTAGTCTATGGTGCAGTGTTGAGTCTATGGTGCAGTGCTAAGTCTATGGTGCAATGTTGAGTCTATGGTGCAGTGTTGAGTCTATGGTGCACTGTTGAGTCTGTGGGTAGTGTTGAGTCTATGGGTAGTGTTGAGTCTGTGGGCAGTTTTGAGTCTATGGGCAGTGTTGAGTCTATGTGCAGTGTTGAGTCTGTGGTGCAGTGTTGAGTCTGTGGGCAGTGTTGAGTCTATGGTGCAGTGCTGAGTCTATGGGCAGTGTTGAGTCTAAGGGCAGTGTTGAGTCTGTGGGTAGTATTGAGTCTATGGTGCAGTGCTGATTCTATGGTGCAGTGTTGAGTCTATGGTGCATTGTTGAGTCTATTGTGCAGTGTTGAGTCTATGGGCAGTGCTGAGTCTATGGGCAGTGTTGAGTCTATGGTGCAGTGTTGAGTCTGGGGCAGTGTTGAGTCTATGGTGTAGTGTTGAGTCTATGGGCAGTGTTGAGTCTGTAGGTAATATTGAGACTATGGTGCAGTGCTGATTCTATGGTGCAGTGTTGAGTCTATGGTGCAGTGTTGAGTGTATGGGCAGTGTTGAGTCTATGGGCAGTGTTGAGTCTATGATGCAGTGTTGAGTCTATGGGCAGTGTTGAGTCTATGGTGCAGTGTTGAGTCTGTGGGCAGTGTTGAGTCTATGGGCAGTGTTGAGTCTATGGGCAGTGTTTAGTCTATGGTGCAGTGCTAAGTCTATGGTGCAATGTTGAGTCTATGGTGCAGTGTTAAGTTTATGGTGCAGTGTTGAGTCTATGGGCAGTGTTGAGTCTATGGTGCAGTGTTGAGTCTATGGTGCAGTGTTGAGTGTATGGGCAGTGTTGAGTCTATGATGCAGTGTTGAGTCTATGGGCAGTGTTGAGTCTATGGTGCAGTGTTGAGTCTAGTTGCAGTGTTGAGTCTGTGGGCAGTGTTGAGTCAAGGTGCAGTGTTGACTCTATGGTGCAGTGCTAAGTCTATGGTGCAATGTTGAGTCTATGGTGCAGTGTTAAGTTAATGGTGCAGTGTTGAGTCTATGGTGCAGTGTTGAGTCTATGGGCAGTGTTGAGTCTATGGTGCAGTGTTGAGTCTATGGGCAGTGCTGAGTCTATGGTGCAGTGTTGAGTCTATGGGCAGTGCTGAATCTATGGTGCAGTGTTGAGTTTATGGGCAGCATTGAGTCTATGGGCAGTGTTGAGTCTGTGGGCAGTGTTGAGTCTATGGTGCAGTGTTGAGTCTGTGGGCAGTGTTGAGTCTATGGTGTAGTGTTGAGTCTATGGTGCAGTGTTGAGTCTATGGGCAGTGTTGAGTCTAAGGGCAGTGTTGAGTCTGTGGGCAGTTTTGAGTCTATGGGCAGTGTTGAGTCTATGTGCAGTGTTGAGTCTGTGGTGCAGTGTTGAGTCTGTGGTGCAGTGTTGAGTCTGTGGGCAGTGTTGAGTCTATGGTGCAGTGCTGAGTCTATGGGCAGTGTTGAGTCTAAGGGCAGTGTTGAGTCTGTGGGTAGTATTGAGTCTATGGTGCAGTGCTGATTCTATGGTGCAGTGTTGAGTCTATGGTGCATTGTTGAGTCTATTGTGCAGTGTTGAGTCTATGGGCAGTGTTGAGTCTATGGTGCAATGTTGAGTCTGGGGCAGTGTTGAGTCTATGGTGTAGTGTTGAGTCTATGGGCAGTGTTGAGTCTGTAGGTAATATTGAGACTATGGTGCAGTGCTGATTCTATGGTGCAGTGTTGAGTCTATGGTGCAGTGTTGAGTCTATGGTGCAGTGTTGAGTCTGGGGCAGTGTTGAGTCTATGGTGTAGTGTTGAGTCTATGGGCAGTGTTGAGTCTATGGTGCAGTGTTGAGACTATGGTGCAGTGCTGATTCTATGGTGCAGTGTTGAGTCTATGGTGCAGTGTTGAGTGTATGGGCAGTGTTGAGTCTATGATGCAGTGTTGAGTCTATGGGTAGTGTTGAGTCTATGGGCAGTGTTGAGTCTATGGTGCAGTGTTGAGTCTATTGTGCAGTGTTGAGTCTATGGGCAGTGTTGAGTCTATGGGCAGTGTTGAGTCTATGGTGCAGTGTTGAGTCTATGGTGCAGTGTTGAATCTATGGTGCAGTGTTGAGTCTATGGTGCAGTGTTGAGTCTATGGTGCAGTGTTGAGTCTATGGGCAGTGTTGAGTCTATGGTGCAGTGTTGAGTCTATGGTGCAGTGTTGAGTGTATGGGCAGTGTTGAGTCTATGATGCAGTGTTGAGTCTATGGGCAGTGTTGAGTCTATGGTGCAGTGTTGAGTCTAGTTGCAGTGTTGAGTCTGTGGGCAGTGTTGAGTCAAGGTGCAGTGTTGACTCTATGGTGCAGTGCTAAGTCTATGGTGCAATGTTGAGTCTATGGTGCAGTGTTAAGTTTATGGTGCAGTGTTGAGTCTATGGTGCAGTGTTGAGTCTATGGGCAGTGTTGAGTCTGTGGTGCAGTGTTGAGTCTATGGGCAGTGCTGAGTCTATGCTGCAGTGTTGAGTCTATGGGCAGTGCTGAATCTATGGTGCAGTGTTGAGTTTATGGGCAGCATTGAGTCTATGGGCAGTGTTGAGTCTGTGGGCAGTGTTGAGTCTATGGTGCAGTGTTGAGTCTGTGGGCAGTGTTGAGTCTATGGTGTAGTGTTGAGTCTATGGTGCAGTGTTGAGTCTATGGGCAGTGTTGAGTCTAAGGGCAGTGTTGAGTCTGTGGGTAGTATTGAGTCTATGGTGCAGTGCTGATTCTATGGTGCAGTGTTGAGTCTATGGTGCAGTGTTGAGTCTATGGTGCAGTGTTGAGTCTATGGGCAGTGTTGAGTCTATGATGCAGTGTTGAGTCTATGGGCAGTGCTGAGTCTATGGGCAGTGTTGAGTCTATGGTGCAGTGTTGAGTCTGTGGGCAGTGTTGAGTCTATGGTGTAGTGTTGAGTCTATGGGCAGTGTTGAGTCTGTGGGTAATATTGAGACTATGGTGCAGTGCTGATTCTATGGTGCAGTGTTGAGTCTACGGTGCAGTGTTGAGTGTATGGGCAGTGTTGAGTCTATGATGCAGTGTTGAGTCTATGGGCAGTGTTGAGTCTATGGGCAGTGTTGAGTCTATGGTGCAGTGTTGAGTCTATGGTGCAGTGTTGAGTCTGTGGGCAGTGTTGAGTCTATGGGCAGTGTTGAGTCTATGGGCAGTGTTTAGTCTATGGTGCAGTGCTAAGTCTATGGTGCAATGTTGAGTCTATGGTACAGTGTTAAGTTTATGGTGCAGTGTTGAGTCTATGGTGCAGTGTTGAGTGTATGGGCAGTGTTGAGTCTATGATGCAGTGTTGAGTCTATGGGCAGTGTTGAGTCTATGGTGCAGTGTTGAGTCTAGTTGCAGTGTTGAGTCTGTGGGCAGTGTTGAGTCAAGGTGCAGTGTTGACTCTATGGTGCAGTGCTAAGTCTATGGTGCAATGTTGAGTCTATGGTGCAGTGTTAAGTTTATGGTGCAGTGTTGAGTCTATGGTTCAGTGTTGAGTCTATGGGCAGTGTTGAGTCTATGGTGCAGTGTTGAGTCTATGGGCAGTGCTGAGTCTATGGTGCAGTGTTGAGTCTATGGGCAGTGCTGAATCTATGGTGCAGTGTTGAGTTTATGGGCAGCATTGAGTCTATGGGCAGTGTTGAGTCTGTGGGCAGTGTTGAGTCTATGGTGCAGTGTTGAGTCTGTGGGCAGTGTTGAGTCTATGGTGCAGTGCTGAGTCTATGGTGCAGTGTTGAGTCTATGGTGCAGTGTTGAGTCTATGGTGCAGTGTTGAGTCTATGGGCAGTGTTGAGTCTATGATGCAGTGTTGAGTCTATGGGCAGTGTTGAGTCTATGGTGCAGTGTTGAGTCTATGGTGCAGTGTTGAGTCTGTGGGCAGTGTTGAGTCTATGGTGCAGTGTTGAGTCTATGGGCAGTGTTGAGTCTATGGGCAGTGTTGAGTCTGTGGGTAGTATTGAGTCTATGGTGCAGTGCTGATTCTATGGTGCAGTGTTGAGTCTATGGTGCAGTGTTGAGTCTATGGTGCAGTGTTGAGTCTATGGGCAGTGTTGAGTCTATGATGCAGTGTTGAGTCTATGGGCAGTGTTGAGTCTATGGGCAGTGTTGAGTCTATGGGCAGTGTTGAGTCTATGGTGCAGTGTTGAGTCTATGGGCAGTGTTGAGTCTATGGGCAGTGTTGAGTCTATGGTGCAGTGTTGAGTCTATGGTGCAATGTTGAGTCTATGGTGCAGTGTTAAGTTTATGGTGCAGTGTTGAGTCTATGGTGCAGTGTTGAGTCTATGGGCAGTGTTGAGTCTATGGTGCAGTGTTGAGTCTATGGTGCAGTGTTGAGTGTATGGGCAGTGTTGAGTCTATGATGCAGTGTTGAGTCTATGGGCAGTGTTGAGTCTATGGTGCAGTGTTGAGTCTAGTTGCAGTGTTGAGTCTATGGTGCAGTGCTTAGTCTATGGTGCAATGTTGAGTCTATGGTGCAGTGTTAAGTTTATGGTGCAGTGTTGAGTCTATGGTGCAGTGTTAAGTTTATGGTATAGTGTTCAGTCTATGGTACAGTGTTGCGTCTATGGGCAGTGTTGAGTCTATGGTGCAGTGTTGAGTCTATGGGCAGTGCTGAGTCTATGGTGCAGTGTTGAGTCTATGGGCAGTGCTGAGTCTATGGTGCAGTGTTGAGTTTATGGGCAGCATTGAGTCTATGGGCAGTGTTGAGTCTGTGGGCAGTGTTGAGTCTATGGTGCAGTGTTGAGTCTGTGGGCAGTGTTGAGTCTATGGTGTAGTGTTGAGTCTATGGTGCAGTGTTGAGTCTGTGGGCAGTGTTGAGTCTATGGGCAGTGTTGAGTCTATGGGCAGTGTTGAGTCTGTGGTGCAGTGTTGAGTCTGTGGGCAGTGTTGAGTCTATAGGCATTATTGAGTCTGTGGTGCAGTGTTGAGTCTATGGACAGTGTTGAGTCTGTGGGCAGTGTTGAGTCTGTGGGCAGTGTTGATTCTGTGGGCAGTGTTGAGTCTGTGGGCAGTGTTGAGTCTATGGTGCAGTGTTGAATCTAGGTGCAGTGTTGAGTCTATGGGCAGTGTTGAGTCTATGGTGCAGTGTTGAGTCTTGGTGCAGTGTTGAGTCTGTGGGCAGTGTTGAGTCTAGGTGCAGTGTTGAGTCGATGGGCAATGTTTAGGCTATGGTGCAGTGTTGAGTCTATGGTGCAGTGTTGAGTCTATGGTGCAGTGTTGAGCCTATGTGCAGTGTTGAGTCTGTGGGCAGTGTTGAGTCTGTGGGCAGTGTTGAGTCTATGGTGCAGTGTTGAATCTAGGTGCAGTGCTACGTCTATGGTGCAGTGTTGAGTCTATGGGGCAGTGTTGAGTCTATGGGGCAGTGTTGAGTCTATGGTGCAGTGTTGAGTCTATGGGCAGTGTTGAGTCTATAGGCATTGATGAGTCTGTGGTGCAGTGTTGAGTCTATGGGGCAGTGTCGAGTCTATGGTGCAGTGTTGAGTCTATGGGCAGTGTTGAGTCTATAGGCATTGTTGAGTCTATGGTGCAGTGTTGAGTCTATGGTGCAGTGTTGAGTCTATGGGCAGTGTTGAGTCTGTGGTGCAGTGTTGAGTCTATGGACGGTGTTGAGTCTATGGGCAGTGTTGAGTCTGTGGGCAGTGTTGAGTCTGTGGGCAGTGTTGAGTCTGTGGGCAGTGTTGAGTCTGTGGGCAGTGTTGAGTCTCTGGTGCAGTGTTGAATCTAAGTGCAGTGTTGAGTCTATAGGCAGTGTTGAATCTATGGTGCAGTGTTGAGTCTAGTTGCAGTGTTGAGTCTGTGGGCAGTGTTGAGTCTATGGTGCAGTGCTAAGTCTATGGTGCAATGTTGAGTCTATGGTGCAGTGTTGAGTCTATGGTGCACAGTTGAGTCTATGGGTAGTGTTGAGTCTATGGGCAGTGTTGAGTCTGTGGGCAGTGTTGAGTCTATGGGCAGTGTTGAGTCTATGTGCAGTGTTGAGTCTGTGGTGCAGTGTTGAGTCTGTGGGCAGTGTTGAGTCTATGGTGCAGTGCTGAGTCTATGGGCAGTGTTGAGTCTATGGGCAGTGTTGAGTCTGTGGGTAGTATTGAGTCTATGGTGCAGTGATGATTCTATGGTGCAGTGTTGAGCCTATGGTGCAGTGTTGAGTCTATGGTGCAGTGTTGAGTCTATGGCCTGGGTCTGTCCGGTGACTTCCTGCACCTAGCCTGGCACAGCAGTACAACCCATGGCATCTGGGTCAGTCTTGACACATGCACCTAGCCTGGTACAGCACTACAACCCATGACACCTGGGTCTGTCGTGACACATGCACCTAGCCTGGCACAGCACTACAACCCATGACACCTGGGTCTGTCCTGACACATGCACCTAGCCTGGCACAGCATGACACACACCTCAATAGGCTGTGAGCGCTGTGTGTGCCGTGATCGTCTTTGTACAATCAGCACCAGGAGACGACATTTCTTGAACCGGGCCCTGGGCCTCCCTTAGGTCGACTCAGCCTCAAGACGAGTCCCCGCTACATGTGTGCTGTGTGTGTGCTGTGTGTGTGTGCTGTGTGTGCTGTATGTGTGTGTGCTGTGTGTGTGCTGTGTGTGCTGTATGTGTGTGTGCTGTGTGTGCTGTGTGTGTTGTGTGTGTGCTGTGTGTGTGTGTGCTGTGTGTGTGTGCTGTGTGTGCTGTGTGTGTGTGCTGTGTGTGTGTGCTGTGTGTGTGCTGTGTGTGTGTGCTGTGTGTGTGCTGTGTGTGTGCTGTGTGTGTGCTGTGTGTGTGCTGTGTGTGCTGTGTGTGTGTGCTGTGTGTGTGCTGTGTGTGCTGCGTGTGTGCTGTGTGTGAGGTGTGTGTGTGCTGTGTGTGCTGTGTGTGTGTGTTGTGTGTGTGCTGTGTGTGTGTGCTGTGTGTGCTGTGTGTGTGTGCTGCGTGTCCTGTGTGTGTGCTGTGTGTGTTAGTGTGTGTGTGCTGTGTGTGTGCTGTGTGTGTGTGTTAGTGTGTGCTGTGTGTGTGTGCTGCGTGTGTGCTGCGTGTGCATTCGTAAACATCGCCACTGGAGAGACAAAGGCGGCCGTGTGGGGGATCTTTGTGTGTGTACAGTAGAGTACAGTGCAGTGTGTACAGTAGAGTACAGTGCAGTGTGTACAGTAGAGTTCAGTGTGTGTGCACTCCGGCTGGCTTTGCCGCCCTAGTCACGTCGCACTGCGCACGGCAATGCAGACTCCTCGCACACCCCTCCCCCCCTACTCCCCTCCCCCACTACCCCCACCCCTACCCCCTCCCCCCTCCTTCCCCGACCCCTTCTTCCCCCCCCCCACTCCTTCCCCCACTTCCCACCTCCCCCCCTCCCTCCTTCCCCCTCCTCTCCTCCCCCCTCCTTCCTCCACCTTCACCCCCCCCCCCACTCCTCACCCCTCCCTCCTTCCCCCTCCTTCACCCCCCCACTCCTCTCCCCTCCTTCCCCCCCTCACCCCTCCCTCCTTCCCCCTCCTCTCCTCCCCCCTCCTTCCCCCTCCTTCACCCCTCCACTCCTCACCCCTCCCTCCTTCCCAACCCCCCCTCCTCTCCTTCCCTCTCCTTCACCCCCCCCACTCCTCACCCCTCCCTCCTTCACCCCCCCACTCCTCACCCCTCCCTCCTCCCCCTCCTGTCCTCCCCATGCCCCCCCCCCCCACTCATCTCCCGTGTCCCCGACACAGCACCGCTTGTCATCAAAGGATTTCGTTGTTGTGGTTGTTGTTACGGTAGTTGTTGTGGTAGCTGTGGTTGTGGTGGGTTGGTTGAGGTTGTGGTGATGGTTGTTGTGGGTGTGGTTGTGGTTGTTGTGGTGGTGGTGGTTGAGGTTGGTAGTGATGTGGCGGTGGTTGGTGGTTGTGGCCGCGGTTGAGGTTGGTAGTGATTGTTGTGGTGGTGGTGGTGGTTGTGGTGGTGGTTGTTGTTGTGGTTGTGGTGGTGGTGGTTGAGGTTGTGGTGGTTGTTGTGGTTGTGGTGGTTGAGGTTGTGATGGTTGAAGTTGTGGTGGTGGTTCTTGTGGGTGTGGTTGTGGTGGTTGTGGTGGTGGTTGAGGTTGGTAGTGATGTGGCGGTGGTTGGTGGTTGTGGCCGTGGTTGAGGTTGGTAGTGATTGTTGTGGTGGTGGTTGTGGTGGTTGTGGTGGTGGTTGTTGTGGGTGTGGTTGTGGTGGTTGTGGTGGTTGTTGTGGTTGTGGTGGTTGTTGTGGTTGTGGTGGTGGTTGAGGTTGTGGTGGTGGTTGTGGTGGTGGTTGTTGTGGTTGTGGTGGTTGTTGTGGTGGTGGTTGAGGTTCGTAGTGATTGTTGTGGTCGTGGTCTCTTAGTCTGTCTGTCTCTCAGTCTCTCTTTCTGTCTCTCAGTCTCTCAGTCTCTCTGTCTCCCTGTCTATCTCTCAGTCTGTCTGTCTCTCAGTCTCTCTTTCTGTCTCTCAGTCTCTCTGTCTCCCTGTCTGTCTCTCTGTCTGTCTGTCTCTCAGTCTCCCTGTCTCCCTGTCTGTCTCTCTGTCTGTCTCTCTGTCTGTCTATCAGTGTCTCTGTCTGTCTCCCTGTCAAACCTATCTGTCTGTCTCTCAGTGTCTCTGTCTCCCTGTCTGTCTCTCTGTCTGTCTCTCAGTGTCTTTGTCTGTCTCTGTCTCTCTGTCTGTCTCTCTGTCTCTCTGTCTCCCTGTCAAACCTCTCTGTTTGTCTCTCAGTCTCTCTGTCTGTGTCTCAGTCTCTCTGTCTCCCTGTCTGTCTCTCAGTCTCTCTGTCTCCCTGTCTGTCTCTCTGTCTGTCTCTCAGTCTCTCTGTCTCCCTGTCTGTCTCTCTGTCTGTCTCTCTGTCTCCCTGTCTGTCTCTATGTCTGTCTGTCTCTCAGTCTCTCTGTCTGTCTCTCTGTCTCTCTGTGTCTCTGTCTCCCTGTCTGTCTCTCTTTCTGTCTCTCAGTCTCTCTGTCTTCCTGTCAAACCTCTCTCTCTGTCTGTCTCTCAGTCTCCCTGTCTCCCTGTCTGTCTGTCTCTCTGTCTGTCTCTCTGTCTGTCTCTCAGTGTCTCTGTCTGTCTCCCTGTCAAACCTATCTGTCTGTCTCTCAGTGTCTATGTCTGTCTCTCTGTCTGTCTCTCAGTCTGTCTGTCTCCCTGTCTGTCTCTCTGTCTGTCTCTCAGTGTCTCTGTCTCCCTGTCTGTCTCTCTCTGTCTCTCTGTCTGTCTCTCAGTGTCTTTGTCTGTCTCTCTGTCTCTCTGTCTGTCTCTCTGTCTCCCTGTCAAACCTCTCTGTCTGTCTCTCAGTCTCTCTGTCTGTGTCTCAGTCTCTCTGTCTGTCTCTCTGTCTGTGTCTCAGTCTCTCTGTCTCCCTGTCTGTCTCTCAGTCTCTCTGTCTCCCTGTCTGTCTCTCTGTCTGTCTCTCAGTCTCTCTGTCTCCCTGTCTGTCTCTCTGTCTGTCTCTGTCTCTCTGTCTGTCTCTCTGTCTGTCTCTCTGTCTCTCTGTCTGTCTCTGTCTGTCTCTCAGTGTCTCTGTCTCCCTGTCTGTCTCTCTTTCTGTCTCTCAGTCTCTCTGGTCTCCCTGTCAAACCTCTCTCTCTGTCTCTCTGTCTCCCTGTCAAACCTCTCTGTACCCACGCTCCGAGTCTTCCTGTGCTGATTAATCTTCACGAAGTTGACCTGCGCACGGGTGACACGCAAATTCGTGAAGCCTTCCATATTTTTTATTTTTTTACGAGCTACCCATCGGAGGCCGTTGGGCTGCGTGCAGATGCAGAACTTGTCGTAGTTTAAAAATAATAATAATAAATAATAATAAAGAGAGAGGGCAACGTCCGGCCAGCAGCCTGGGCATCTTCCGCGCTCTGGTCGGAGCCAGGGTGCGACGGGAGTTTCCGCCGTGCGCGGCTGACCCACGCCGTGCCGGCCTTCAAGGAGCAAGTGAGCGCTGGAGGAGGGCCGTGTGCTCGGTGGCAGATGACGGAGAGCTCTGCGTGCAGATTGTGAGCTACCCGTCGGAGGCCGTAGGACTGTGGGAAGGGCTGCGTGCAGATGCAGCACTTGTCGTAGTTATAAAAAAGCGAGGGAGAGAGAGGGAGAGCGGGAGAGAGAGAGAGCGAAACAGAGCGAGAGAGAGAGAGAGCGGGAGAGAGAGAGAGCAAGCGAGAGAGTGAGAGAACGAGAGAGCGGGAGAGAGAGAGAGAGCGAGAGAGAGAGAGGGGGTAGAGAGAGAGAGGGAAGGGGTAAGGAGAGCAGAGCGTGAAATCTTTTGTTAAATCTTTCATTTAAAAAGGTTGGGGGAGGGGGGGTTACATAAAGCGAAGCATTGAAAAAAAACTCTGATCGTAAAAAAAATGGTGACACCATCCGTGACTCTCTAAGTGCTGCCCGTTGGGATGGTGGTCTGTGCTGATGAGTCCTCGTGACGAGTCCTCGTGACGAGTCCTCGTGACGAGTCCTCGTGACGAGTCCTCGTGACGAGTCCTCGTGACGAGTCCTGGTGACGAGTCATCGTGACGAGTCCTCGTGACGAGTCCTCGTGACGAGTCCTCGTGACGAGTCCTCGTGACGAGTCCTCGTGACGAGTCCTCGTGACGAGTCCTCGTGACGATTCCTCGTGATGAGTCCGCATGATGAGTCCATCCCGACCCTGACGACGCCTGCTGCTGCTGTATATTTAGAGTCTTCGTCTCTCTCTCTCTCATCATCATCATCACGGTGGCTATGAGATGTTGACTACCTCGCCAGGTCTACAGGAGGTCGTGGGTTCCATCCCGACCCTGACGATGCCTGCTGCTCCTGTAGATTTAGAGTCTTCGTCTCTCTCTCTCATCATCATCACGGTGGCTATGAGAGGTTGACTACCTCGCCTGGTCTACAGGAGGTCGTGGGTTCCATCCCGACCCTGTACATGTGGAGTCTGCGTCTCTCTCTCATCATCATCACGGTGGCTATGGGATGTTGACTACCTCGAATGGTCTACAGGAAGTCGTGGGTTCCATCCCCACCCTGGTGTCTATATGTTTGGAGTTTGCGTGTCTCTCTCCGTGTGGACTCTGAGTCCTCCGGTTTCTCCCTCCACATTTAGAAGCGACGTCACGCGTTCAGAGGGTTATTTGGTGACCGCTATAAATGTCCACGTGATAAGCCACTTCGCTGAGCTATCATTTGTGACCAAATCGCTTCCGAACAAGAGATACAGAGCTCAGTGGGCCTCACCTGGTAAAATAAAATTTAAAAAATCGTTTAATTTAGAGTTTTATAGCTGCCTGCTACACCGTGTGTGGACTATTCTCCATCTGTTCCATCTCACTGCCTTCTACACCCGTGTGTGGACTAATCTCCATCTGTTCCATCTCACTCCCTTCTACCCCGTGTGTGGGCTAATCTCAATCTGTTCCATCTCACTCCCTTCTACACCGTGTGTGGACTAATCTCCATCTGTTCCATCTCACTCCCTTCTACACCGTGTGTGGACTAATCTCCATCTGTTCCATCTCACTCCTTTCTACACCGTGGGTGGACTAAACTCCATCTGTTCCATCTCACTCCCTTCTACACCGTGGGTGGACTAATCTCCATCTGTTCCATCTCACTCCCTTCCACAACGTGTGTGGACTAATCTCCATCTGTTCCATCTCACTCCCTTCTACCCCGTGTGTGGACTAATCTCCATCTGTTCCATCTCACTCCCTTCTACCCCGTGTGTGGACTAATTTCCATCTGTTCCATCTCATTCCCTTCCACCCCGTGTGTGGACTAATCTCCATCCGTTCCATCTCTCACTCCCTTCTACCCTCTGTGTGTGGACTAATCTCCATCTGTTCCATCTCACTCCCCTCTACCCCTTGTGTGGACTAATCTCCATCTGTTCCATCTCACTCCCCTCTACCCCGTGTGTGGAATAATCTCCATCTGTTCCATCTCTCACTCCCCTCTTCCCCGTGTGTGGACTAATCTCCATCCGTTCCATCTCTCACTCCCTTCTACCCTCTGTGTGTGGACTAATCTCCATCTGTTCCATCTCACTCCCTTCTACCCGTGGGTGGACTAATCTCCATCTGTTCCATCTCTTTCCCTTCTACCCCGTGTGTGGACTAATCTCCATCTGTTCCATCTCACTCCCTTCTACCCCGTGTGTGGACTAATCTCCATCTGTTCCATCTCACTCCCTTCTACCCCGTGTGTGGACTAATCTCCGGTCGACATCGCCAGCGGGAAGGGAACGATGCCGTGGCTAGTTGGTCGCATCATTGGATCTGGCGCTCGATCAATCAATTGACGGACTGACCCAGCGACCGACTCAACTGGAGTCCGCTCTCCCGTAGCGCCGCTTGTTGGCGTTTCATAACGCGAATTGCATGCACAGTGAAACCTTGGATTTGCCAGCAGAATTCGTTCCGGAAACGTGCTCGTAATATCCAAAGCACTCGTATATCAGTTGCGTGATCACGTGACGCTCGGCAGTACAAAGCGTGTACACGTACACTACTCGTATTGCCAAGACCCTCGCTTGTATATCAGTTGTGATCACGTGACGCTCGGCAGTACAAAGCGTGTACACGTACTACTACTCGTATTGTTAAAACCCTCGCTCGTATATCAGTTGTGATCACGTGACGCTCGGCAGTACAAAGCGTGTACACGTTACACTACTCGTATTGCTAAGACCCTCGATCGTATATCAAATTAATATTTACTTAAAACTGTTTTCTCGTCTTGCAAAACACTCGCAGGCCAAGTTACTCGCAATCCAAGGTTTTACTTTGTATATCTCAGTGGGCCCTTACCCGGTAAGAAATAAATACTTTGATAGTTTAGCAATCCACGCTGTGCGTGTATTCACCGTAGTGGTAGTATTAGTAGTATTAGGAGTTGTAATGACAATGATGCATTGCGACAGCCGCGTCTTTCACAGCGGACGTTAAAAGATTTCAGTTTATATTTTTTGGTACAGCCCTGTGAGCCATCCGGCTCTTGAATCGGAGTGCAACCACAACGAAAAAAAAACTAAAACACGAACAAGAAAAACATCTTCAAGTGACTTTGTGTGACTGTGCAAAACAGAAAATCCATGGGGGAAAAAACCAGCAAAAATATTCCTGAAATAGCACCGTACACCACCAACGCTGTGTGCGAAAGAATCCTAGTGGGATGCAAGTCAGCACCGTACACCACCAACGCTGTATGCAAAAGAATCCCAGTGGGATGCAAGTCAAACAACAACAAGATCACCCGTGGCTGGCCATCTAACAAAGACGGCGTGGGGGGTCACCACATCGTGGCACGTTCAGATGCCCTTCCGCGACCGTCTGGAACGCTCTTCCTTGCGACGTTAGGAATCTACTGGGAGCGATGCTGCACTTTAAAATCATTGTCTAGATTCATATTCTTGGTTCCTTCGGTAAAGTCACCACGTCAGAAGGGAAACAATAAAATAATAAAAATATAAAACGATAAAATTCTCACGTCGTTTCAACTGCAACACAAGAAGCAATCATCATCAGGTGTGAAAACCACTTTTTTCAAAATTTCTTGATGTGGGTTTTCACACCTGATGATGATTGCTTGTGTTGCAGTCGAAACGTCGTGAGGATTGTATTGTTTTATATTTGTATTATTTTATTGTTTCCCTTCTACGTGGTGACTTTGCCGAAAGAACCAAGAATATAATCTCCATCTGTTCCATCTAACGCCCTTCTACACCGTGGGTGGACTAATCTACATCTGTTCCATCTCACTCCCTTCTACACCGTGTATGGACTAATCTCCATCTGTTCCATCTCACTCCCTTCTACATCGTGTGTAGACTAATCTCCATCTATTCCATCTCACTCCCTTCTACCCCGTGTGTGGACTAATCTCCGGTCGACCTCGCCAGCGGGAAGGGAACGATGCCGTGGCTAGTTGGTCGCATCATTGGATCTGGCGCTCGATCAATCAATTGACGGACTGACCCAGCGACCGACTCAACTGCAGTCCGCTCTCCCGTAGCGCCGCTTGTTGGCGTTTCATAACGCGAATTGCATGCACAGTGAAACCTTGGATTTGCCAGCAGAATTCGTTCCGGAAACGTGCTCGTAATATCCAAAGCACTCGTATATCAGTTGCGTGATCACGTGACGCTCGGCAGTACAAAGCGTGTACACGTACACTACTCGTATTGCCAAGACCCTCGCTTGTATATCAGTTGTGATCACGTGACGCTCGGCAGTACAAAGCGTGTACACGTACTACTACTCGTATTGTTAAAACCCTCGCTCGTATATCAGTTGTGATCACGTGACGCTCGGCAGTACAAAGCGTGTACACGTTACACTACTCGTATTGCTAAGACCATCGATCGTATATCAAATTAATATTTACTTAAAATTGTTTTCTCGTCTTGCAAAACACTCGCAGGCCAAGTTACTCGCAATCCAAGGTTTTACTTTGTATATCTCAGTGGGCCCTTACCCGGTAAGAAATAAATACTTTGATAGTTTAGCAATCCACGCTGTGCGTGTATTCACCGTAGTGGTAGTATTAGTAGTATTAGGAGTTGTAATGACAATGATGCATTGCGACAGCCGCGTCTTTCACAGCGGACGTTAAAAGATTTCAGTTTATATTTTTTGGTACAGCCCTGTGAGCCATCCGGCTCTTGAATCGGAGTGCAACCACAACGAAAAAAAAACTAAAACACGAACAAGAAAAACATCTTCAAGTGACTTTGTGTGACTGTGCAAAACAGAAAATCCATGGTGGAAAAAAACAGCAAAAATATTCCTGAAATAGCACCGTACACCACCAACGCTGTGTGCGAAAGAATCCTAGTGGGATGCAAGTCAGCACCGTACACCACCAACGCTGTATGCAAAAGAATCCCAGTGGGATGCAAGTCAAACAACAACAACAAGATCACCCGTGGCTGGCCATCTAACAAAGACGGCGTGGGGGGTCACCACATCGCGGCACGTTCAGATGCCCTTCCGCGACCGTCTGGAACGCTCTTCCTTGCGACGTTAGGAATCTACTGGGAGCGATGCTGCACTTTAAAATCATTGTCTAGATTCATATTCTTGGTTCCTTCGGTAAAGTCACCACGTCAGAAGGGAAACAATGAAATAATAAAAATATAAAACGATAAAATTCTCACGTCGTTTCAACTGCAACACAAGAAGCAATCATCATCAGGTGTGAAAACCACTTTTTTCAAAATTTCTTGATGTGGGTTTTCACACCTGATGATGATTGCTTGTGTTGCAGTCGAAACGTCGTGAGGATTGTATTGTTTTATATTTTTTATTATTTTATTGTTTCCCTTCTACGTGGTGACTTTGCCGAAAGAACCAAGAATATAATCTCCATCTGTTCCATCTAACGCCCTTCTACACCGTGGGTGGACTAATCTACATCTGTTCCATCTCACTCCCTTCTACACCGTGTATGGACTAATCTCCATCTGTTCCATCTCACTCCCTTCTACATCGTGTGTAGACTAATCTCCATCTATTCCATCTCACTCCCTTCTACCCCGTGTGTGGACTAATCTCCATCTGTTCCATCTCACTCCCTTCTACCCCGTGTGTGGACTAATCTCCGGTCGACCTCGCCAGCGGGAAGGGAACGATGCCGTGGCTAGTTGGTCGCATCATTGGATCTGGCGCTCGATCAATCAATTGACGGACTGACCCAGCGACCGACTCAACTGCAGTCCGCTCTCCCGTAGCGCCGCTTGTTGGCGTTTCATAACGCGAATTGCATGCACAGTGAAACCTTGGATTTGCCAGCAGAATTCGTTCCGGAAACGTGCTCGTAATATCCAAAGCACTCGTATATCAGTTGCGTGATCACGTGACGCTCGGCAGTACAAAGCGTGTACACGTACACTACTCGTATTGCCAAGACCCTCGCTTGTATATCAGTTGTGATCACGTGACGCTCGGCAGTACAAAGCGTGTACACGTACTACTACTCGTACTGCTACGTCCACAACAGCGATTGAGCCGGCGGAATACAGCGTTGGTCCGCTGCGGCTGCTGCTGTCCCGGAGTGGCGTCGTCGTAACACAAAGAGGACATTGGGGATGCTGCTGGATGCTTCGAGACGCTACTACCCACCACGCTGCCTCGGTCTTTGTTCAGGCCCTGCGTCACGCCATCATCCCCCCCCCCCCGCTCGATGTTATTTTCTACAGGTTTCGTGGGTTCGACCCCGACGCTTGATGACCCCTGATGACCCCTGCTCTTGTCAATGTGGAGTCTGCGTCTGCTCTCGCCTGCTCTCCCCGTGCTCGCGTGGATTTTTCTCCGGGTCCACTCACGTTCCTCCCCCTCTACCCACCACCCCTCCCACCACCTCAACCATTTACAATCGAAATTTGTCTGCTGCTCTTAAGTGCTCACGTGATGAGGATGACGATGGCGGTGATGGTAAGCCACTTACTTGGTCGAGCTATCATCTCTGATAGCTTCTGAGGAAACAAAGGCCTACACAGCTGACTGAGGCCTTGCCTGGTACAGTAAAAAAGAAAGCCGTCCCTTGGTGTGGACCAATCAGTTTCAAGGACAATGCATCCTCATATTATCATAGTGTGTGTTTTTTTGTTTGCATTTTGACTGCAGGTATTGTGGTTAATGCAGTAAACATGAATCCTTGTAAAAGGTTTCAGTTTTGTTGCCAGAAAAAAGGGGAAAACCCCTATTATTATATTTTGGTACTGGAAAAGGAGGTCTAGTGATGTAGATGCTCCGCCCGAGCCCTCATTACTTTGCTAGCGGCATTGTCTTTGAGCTGTTTGACGCCTTTTGGCGTCACCTGGTCGAGCACCAATTGGGTCGAGGCTCAAAAGAAAGCCGTCCCTTGGTGTGGACCAATCAGTTTCAAGGACAATGCCACAAATATTATCATAGTGTATGTTCTTTGTTTGCATTTTGACTGCAGGTATTGTGGTCAATGCAGTAAACATTAATCCTTGTAAAAAAAAGGTTTCAGTTTTGTCGCCAGAAAAACGGGGAAAAACCCCTATTATTATATTAAAAAAATTGTTTAGTTTTAGTTCAGGGTTCAGATGACCGCCACCGATGTTCACTTTGCTGTTGAGCCGGGAGTCTCTGACGGGGTTCTCACGCGGCGTCGTGCTAACCGCTGCGCCACCGCTCCCCACTCGCTATTAATGACCGCGTGTGTGGGGGGCGTAGAAGCGAGTGTAGCGGTCAGTGCGCTGCGCTGCGAAACCTCGCGGCCCCGGGGTTTGATTCCCCACTCACGGACAACGCTGAACGGAATCCCTGGGACTCCAGGACCAAACGCGTGGCCCTCTTGGCAAGCGATTAAGGCAGATGCTCTTACACCAACAACGCACACTGGCGATTATACGAACCGGTCCTGGACCTACCCATTGGTCGACTCGGCCTAAAATGAGTTACCTGGTGCGGTGTGAAGTAGTGAACGTCGCCGCTTGGGAGACAAAGGCGGCCGGGCGTGGTGCTGGTGGCCACCCACTCCCCTCGTGTGTGCCACGGTGCCGGTAGCCTTCACAGGTGCTGCTCGCTAATAGCACTTGCCTCTGCAGTCTGTGAGAGGCTACACGGGGGATCTTTGTCTGTGTCTACCTTCATAGGTGCTGCTGCTACTCGCTACTAACAGCACTTGCCCCTACAGTCTGTTAGAGGCTACACGGGGGACCTTTGTCTGTGTCTACCTTCATAGGTGCTGCTGCTACTCGCTACTAACAGCACTTGCCCCTACAGTCAGTTAGAGGCTACACGGGGGACCTTTGATCTTTGCGTGTAAGTGTGTGTGTCTGTCGGTGTGTGTGTGTGCGGCTTGCCACTGGCAATGCTCCCGATTAATTTACTTCAGAAAATCTACTTAGTACACGGGAGTTTTTTGGTCGTAATATGTGGATGTCGGGAGGTCGTGAATTAACGTCCCAGTCCCTCACTCGTTCAGTCACTCCGCGGTCAGTCAATCACCCAGTTAGCCATACACACGGTCAGTCACTCAGTTATCTGGTCAGTCCAGTCACCCAGTTACCTGGTCACTCGGTCAGTCACTCACCCAGTTACCTGGTCAGTCACTCACCGAGTTACCCAATCACTCGGTCAGTCACTCACCCAGTTACCTGGTCAGTCACTCACCCAGTCCCCTGGTCACTCGGTCAGTCACTCACTCAATCACCCAGTCACTCGGTCAGTCACTCACCCAGTTAACTGGTCAGTCACTCACCCAGTCACTCGGTCAGTCAATCACCCAGTCCCTTGGTCACTCGGTCAATCACTCACTCAATCACCTAGTCACTCGGTCAGTCACTCACCAAATCACCCAGTCACTCGGTCAGTCACTCACCCAGTCACTCGGTTAGTCAATCAGCCAGTCCCCTGGTCACTCGGTCAGTCACTCACTCAATCACCCAGTCACTCGGTCAGTCACTCACCCAATCACCCAGTCACTCGGTCAGTCAGGGGGTGAGTGCAGGGGGAGAGTGCGGGGGAGAGAGTTCAGGGAGAGTTCAGAGAGAGTGTGGGGGGAGAGTTCCTTGTTAATAAAATCCCACTCGGTCCAATCTCCGTAAAAGCGCTGTCACTTAAATAAGCCGTGCGGGTGGTGGAGTGGGAGGGGTGGACGCGACCACTAAAGAGGGGTGGACGCGACCACTAAAGAGGTTGTGGACGCGACCACTAAAGAGGGGTGGACACGACCACTAAAGAGGGGTGGACGCGACCACTAAAGAAGGGGGTGGACGCGACCACTAGAGAGGGGTGGACGCGACCACTAAGAGGGGTGGACGCGACCACTAAAGAAGGGGGTGGACGCGACCACTAAGAGGGGTGCGGTGGACGCGACCACTAAAGAGGGGTGGACGCGACCACTAAAGAAGGGGGTGGACGCGACCACTAGAGAGGGGTGGACGCTACCACTAAGAGGGGTGGACGCGACCACTAAAGAGGGGTGGATGCGACCACTAAAGAGGGGTGGACGCGACCACTAAAGAGAGGGGTGGACGCGACCACTAAAGGGGGTGGACGCGACCATTAGAGAGGGGTGGACGTGACCACTAAAGAGGGGTGGACGCGACCACTAAAGAGAGGGGTGGACGTGACCACTAAAGAGGGGTGGACGCGATCACTAAAGAGGGGGGTGGACGCGACCACTAAAGAGGGGGTGGACGCGACCACTAAAGAGGGGGGGTGGACGCGACCACTAAGAGGGGTGGACGCGACCACTAAAGAGGGGGGGGGTGGACGCGACCACTGTAAGGGGTGGACGCGACCACTAAAGAGAGGGGTGGACGCTACCACTAAAGAGAGGGGTGGACGCGACCACTAAAGAGGGGGGGTGGACGCGACCACTAAGAGGGGTGGACGCGACCACTAAGAGGGGTGGACGCGACCACTAAAGAAGGGGTGGACGCGATCACTAAAGAGGGGGTGGACGCGACCACTAAAGAGGGGGGGTGGACGCGACCACTAAGAGGGGTGGACGCGACCACTAAAGAGGGGGGGGTGGACGCGACCACTAAAGAGGGGGGGGTGGACGCGACCACTAAAGAGGGGTGGACGCGACCACTAAAGAGGGGTGGACGCGACCTATAAAGAGGGGGGTGGACGCGACCACTAAAGAGGGGTGGACGCGACCACTAAAGAGGGGTGGACGCGACCAATAAAGAGAGGGTGGACGCGACCACTAAAGAGGGGTGGACGCGACCACTAAAGAGGGGTGGACACGACCACTAAAGAGGTTGTGGACGCGACCACTAAAGAGGTTGTGGACGCGACCACTAAAGAGGGGTGGACGCGACCACTGTGAGGGGTGGACGCGACCACTAAAGAGGGGTGGACGCGACCACTAAAGAGGGGTGGACGCGACCACTAAAGAGAGGGGTGGACGCGACCACTAAAGAGGGGTGGACGCGACCACTAAGAGGGGTGGACGTGACCACTAAAGAGGGGTGGACGCAACCACTAAAGAGAGGGGTGGACGTGACCACTAAAGAGGGGTGGACGCGACCACTAAAGAGGGGTGGACGCGACCACTAAAGAGGGGTGGACGTGACCACTAAAGAGGGGGGTGGACGCGACCACTAAGTGGGTGGATGTGACCACTGAAGAGGGGTGGACGCGACCACTAAAGAGGGTGGGTGGACGCGACCACTAAAGAGGGGTGGACGCGACCACTAAAGAGGGGGGTGGACGCGACCACTAAAGAGAGGGGTGGACGCGACCACTAAAGAGGGGGGTGGACGCGACCACTAAGGAAGGGGTGGACGCGATCACTAAAGAGGGGGTGGACGCGACCACTAAAGAGGGGGGTGGACGCGACCACTAAAGAGGGGGGTGGACGCGACCACTAAAGAGGGGGGTGGACGCGACCACTAAGAGGGGTGGACGCGACCACTAAAGAGGGGGGGTGGATGCGACCACTAAAGAGGGGTGGACGCGACCACTAAAGAGGGGGGTGGACGCGACCACTAAAGAGGGGTGGACGCGACCACTAAAGAGGGGTGGACGCGACCACTAAAGAGAGGGTGGACGCGACCACTAAAGAGGGGTGGACGCGACCACTAAAGAGGTTGTGGACGCGACCACTAAAGAGGGGTGGACGCGACCACTGTGAGGGGTGGACGCGACCAGTAAAGAGGGTGGACGCGACCACTAAAGAGGGGTGGACGCGACCACTAAAGAGAGGGGTGGACGCGACCACTAAAGGGGGTGGACGCGACCATTAGAGAGGGGTGGACGCGACCACTAAGAGGGGGTGGACGTGACCACTAAAGAGGGGTGGACGCGACCACTAAAGAGAGGGGTGGACGTGACCACTAAAGAGGGGTGGACGCGACCACTAAAGAGGGGTGGACGCGACCACTAAAGAGGGGTGGACGTGACCACTAAAGAGGGGGGTGGACGCGACCACTAAGAGGGGTGGATGTGACCACTAAAGAGGGGTGGACGCGACCACTAAAGAGAGGGGGTGGACGCGACCACTAAAGAGGGGGGGTGGACGCGACCACTAAAGAGGGGGGTAGACGCGACCACTAAGAGGGGTGGACGCGACCACTAAGAGGGGTGGACGCGACCACTAAGGAGGGGGTGGACGCGATCACTAAAGAGGGGGGTGGACGCGACCACTAAAGAGGGGGTGGACGCGACCACTAAAGAGGGGGTGGACGCGACCACTAAAGAGGGGGGGTGG
>NW_022638609.1:0-5000 GCF_010993605.1 Petromyzon marinus
GTGGGGGGCACGTGTTTACATGTACATTAGTGGGGGGAACGTGGTACCGTTACATGTACGGTGGGGGGGCACGTGTTACATGTACAGTAGGGGGGCACGTGTTACATGTACGAGTGGGGGGCCACGTGTTACATGTACGGTGGGGGGCACGTGTTACATGTACATTAGGTGGGGGGGCACGTGTTACATGTACAGTAGGGGGGCACGTGTTACAGTGTACGGTGGGGGGCATCGTGTTACATGTACGGTGGGGGGGCACGTGTTACATGTACATTAGTGGGTGGGGGGGCACGTGTTACATGTACGGTGGGGGGCACGTGTTACATGTACGGTGGGGGGCACGTGTTACATTGTACGGTGGGGGGCACGTGTTACATGTCGGTGGGGGGCACGTGTTACATGTACGGTGGGGGGGCACGTGTTACATGTACGGTGGGGGGCACGTGTTACATGTACGGTGGGGGGCACGTGTTACATGTACGGTGGGGGGGGCACGTGTTACATGTACGGTGGGGGGCACGTGTTACATGTACGGTGGGGGGCACGTGTTACATGTACATTAGTGGGGGGCACGTGTTACATGTACATTAGTGGGGGGCACGTGTTACATGTACGGTGGGGGGCACGTGTTACATGTACGGTGGGGGGCACGTGTTACATGTACGGTGGGGGGCACGTGTTACATGTACGGTGGGGGGCACGTGTTACATGTACGGTGGGGGGCACGTGTTACATGTACGGTGGGGGCACGTGTTACATGTACGGTGGGGGGCACATGCTACACGGCGGAGTCTCGGGCCTAGGCGGGGGAGCTGTGATGCAGTCGGAGTGGCGAGGGAGGGACGGGGCGGACACGTGCTTTAGCATGTGCTTGGACAGGTACGTCTCCTGTACATAGACACACAGACACACACACATAGACACACACATAGACACGTGCTTTAGCATGTGCTTGGACAGGTACGTCTCCTGTACATAGACACACAGACACACACACATAGACACACATAGACACGTGCTTTAGCATGTGCTTGGACAGGTACGTCTCCTGTACATAGACACACAGACACACACACATAGACACACACATAGACACACACACAGACACACACATAGACACGTGTTTCATCATGTGCTTGGACAGGTACGTCTCCTGTACATAGACACAGACACATAGACACACACACACAGACACACAGACACACACACAGACACACACACACAGACACGTGTTTCAGCATGTGCTTGGACAGGTACGTCTCCTGTACACACACACACAGACATAGACACACACACATAGACACACAGACACACACACACACAGACACGTGTTTCAGCATGTGCTTGGACAGGTACGTCTCCTGTACACACATAGACACAGACACACACACATAGACACACACATAGACACACACATAGACATAGACACACACAGACACACACACACAGACACGTGCTTTAGCATGTGCTTGGACAGGTATGTCTCCTGTACACAGACACCACACAGACACACACAGACATAGACATAGACACAGACACACACACAGACACACAGACACACACACAGACACGTGCTTCAGCATGTGCTTGGACAGGTACGTCTCCTGAACACAGACACACAGACACATAGACACACACACATAGACACAGACATAGACACACACACACACACAGACATAGACACACAGACACACACACACAGACACGTGCTTCAGTATGTGCTTGGACAGGTACGTCTCCTGTACATAGACACAGACACATAGACACACACATAGACACACACACACACATAGACACACACACAGACACACACACACATACACACACACAGACACACACACACACACATAGACACACACACAGACACACACACACAGACACATAGACATAGACATAGACACACACAGACACACACACACAGACACACACACAGACACATAGACACACACACACAGACATAGACACACACACAGACACACATAGACACACACACACAGACACGTGCTTCAGCATGTGCTTGGACAGGTACGTCTCCTGTACATAGACACACAGACACATAGACACACACACAGACACACACACACACACATAGACACACACACACACACATAGACACACAGACACACACACACACACATAGACACACACATACATAGACACACACACAGACACACACACAGACACACAGACACACACACACAGACACACACACACAGACACACACATAGACACACACACAGACACACACATAGACACACACACACAGACACACACACACAGACACACAGACACATAGACATAGACACACACACACATAGACACACACATACACACACATAGACACACAGACACACACACACAGACACGTGCTTCAGCATGTGCTTGGACAGGTACGTCTCCTGTACATAGACACACACACACAGACACACACACACAGACACACAGACACACATAGACACACACACATAGACATAGACACACACAGACACGTGTTTCAGCATGTGTTTGGACAGGTACGTCTCCTGTACACAGATAGACACACAGACACACACACACATAGACACACACACACACATAGACACACACATAGACACACACAGACATAGACACACACACATAGACACACACAGACAGACACGTGTTTCAGCATGTGCTTGGACAGGTACGTCTCCTGTACACACATAGACACACACAGACAGACACACAGACACACACATAGACACAGACATAGACACACACACACACACATAGACACACACACACAGACACACACACACAGACACGTGTTTCAGCATGTGCTTGGACAGGTACGTCTCCTGTACATAGACACACAGACACACACAGACACATAGACACACACACACAGACACACAGACACACACACACACATAGACACACACACACATACACACACACACATAGACACACAGACACAGACACACACACAGACACACACACACACATACACACACAGACACACACACAGACACACACACACAGACACACACACACAGACACACACACACAGACACACACACACAGACACACACACAGACACACACACAAAGATAACAAAGATCCCCCATATAGCCTTAACAGACTGTAGGGGCAAGTGCTGTTAGCGAGCACCTATGAAGGCCGGTAACGGTACACGAGGGGGTGGGTGGCCAGCACCACGCCCGACCGCCTTTGTCTCCCCAGTGGCGATGCTTACACACCGCACCAGGTACTCATTTTGAGGCTGAGTCGACCTAGGGGAGGCCCGGGACCGGTTCAGAAAATCGTCACTGGTGTTGGCCGTGAGCGGGAATTGAACCCGGGTCGCCGGGTTCATAGCGCAGCATAGCGCTAACCGCTACACTACCGCTCCCCAGGTACGTCTCCTGTACACAGATAGACACACAGACACACACACACACATAGACACACACATACACACAGACACACATAGACACACTCACAGACATAGACACACAGACACACACATAGACACACAGACACGTGTTTCAGAATGTGCTTGGACAGGTACGTCTCCTGTACACACATAGACACACACAGACAGACACACAGACACAGACACACACATAGACACAGACATAGACACACACACATAGACACACACACACAGACACACACACAGACACGTGTTTCAGCATGTGCTTGGACAGGTACGTCTCCTGTACATAGACACACAGACACATAGACACACACACAGACACACAGACACACACACACACATAGACACACACACATAGACACACACACACACAGACACACAGACACACACACACACACAGACACACACACACACATAGACACACACACACACATAGACACACACAGACACACACACAGACACACACACAGACACACACATAGACACACAGACACACACATAGACACACAGACACACACACACACACAGACACACACACAAACACACACACGCACAGACACACACACAGACACACACACAGACACACACACAGACACAACAACAACCGCCATTCGCCACTAAGTGGCGGTGACGTCACCACGACGCTTGTGCCAGGCTATGTGCACCCTGAGGCCACGTGAAGTGTCGAACGCCCGCTGGCAGGAGGTCACGGGGCAGACCCAGGTGCCACGGGTCGACTGACTGAGATGACTGGCTGATGCACCACCTGTGCCCCCTACTGTGCCAACCTGCTGTGCTTTAGCCACCCGGCGCTCCGCTCGCTGTTGTGAGCGTCGCTCCTCCGCCCTCCGTTGTTGTTGGAGGGCGACTGCCTCCAACTGCCCAGTAGCATCCTTCACGAGCCTCCTCCACAGAGGCCGATCTTGACACCGCTGGTACCAGTCATCGGCAAGTCCACTCAGCTCCACGTCCTCCTGTACCACATCACTCCATCTCTTCTCTAGCCCGTGCCGCGCCCGCTTAGCCCCCTCAATCCGGCCAAACAAAAGCTGTTTCGGCATGCGGTGGCTGGGCATGCGGGCTACATGACCCAGCCATCGCAGCCTTGCCTGCCGGAGGAGCTCACCGATGGGACCCTGCCCAGATCTTTCAAGGATTTGTGAGCTCCTCACACAATCCAGTCTGGTTAAACCCAGGATGGATCGTAGGCAGGCCAGCCTAAATGTTTCTAACCGGCGAAGATGTTCCATTAGGGGGGTCCACGTTTCGCAAGCGTAGAGTAGGGAGGGAATGACCGTGGCCGAGAAGACCTGAAGCTTAGTGCGGAGCGACAGACCAGGTAGCTTCCACACAGCGTTACGCAACCGATGAAAAGATATTGCCGCTCGACTGATTCGGAGTGAGACCTCTGCTGTTAAACTGGAGCCAGTCATAAGCACACTGCCCAGGTATGGGAAACTCTCCACTCTCTCCACAACTGCCCCATCACCGATTGGGAGTTGTGGGGGTGGAGTGTCCGATGGTACAAAATACCCAGGCAGGTGCTTAGTTTTGGTGGGGCTGATGGTAAGGCCCCACCTCTTAGTGGCACGCTCCAGTCTCA
>NW_022638609.1:15000-20000 GCF_010993605.1 Petromyzon marinus
CACGCAGATTCACACACACACACGCAGATTCACACACACACATAGACACACACACACAGAGACACACACACAGACACACAGATTCACACACACGCACAGACACACACAGAGACACACATATTCACACACATGCACAGACACACACACACAGACACACACACTAACATACACAGACACACACTGACACACACACACGCACACAGACACACACACACAGACACACACGCACAGACAGACATGCACAGAGATACACACACAGAGACACACACACAGACACACACACAGAGACACACACTAACATACACAGACACACAAAGACACACACACACAGACACACACACAGACACACACAAAGATTCACGCACACACAGACACACACAGACACACACACACACAGAGACACACACACTAACATACACAGACACACACAGACACACACACAGAGACACAGCCACAGACACACACACATAAACACAGACACACACACAGTCACACATACACACAGTCACAGACACACATACACACACACACAGATTCACACACACGCACAGACACACACGCACAGACACACAGTCAAACACACTCAGTCACACACAACACAACAACCGCCATTCGCCACTAAGTGGCGGTGACGTCACCACGACGCTTGTGCCAGGCTATGTGCACCTTGAGGCCATGTGAAGTGTCGAACGCCCGCTGGCAGGAGGTCACGGGGCAGACCCAGGTGCCACGGGTCGACTGACTGAGATGACTGGTTGATGCACCACCTGTGCCCCCTACTGTGCCAACCCGCTGTGCTTTAACCACCCGGCGCTCCGCTCGTTGTTGTGAGCATCGCTCCTCCGCCCTCCGTTGTTGTTGGAGGGCGACTGCCTCCAACTGCCCAGTAGCGTCCTTCACGAGCCTCCTCCACAGAGGCCAATCTTGACACCGCTGGTACCAGTCATCGGCAAGTCCACTCAGCTCCACGTCCTCCTGTACCACGTCACTCCATCTCTTCTCTAGCCCGTGCCGTGCCCGTTTAGCCCCCTCAATCTGGCCGAACAAAAGCTGTTTCGGCATGCGGTGGCTGGGCATGCAGGCTACATGACCCAGCCATCGCAGCCTTGCCTGCCGGAGGAGCTCACCGATGGGACCTTGCCCAGATCTTTCAAGGATTTGTGAGCTCCTCACACAATCCAGTCTGGTTAAACCCACGATGGATTGTAGGCAGGCCAGCCTAAATGTTTCTAACCGGCGAAGATGTTCCATTAGGGGGGTCCACGTTTCGCAAGCGTAGAGAAGGGAGGGAATGACCGTGGCCGAGAAGACCTGAAGCTTAGTGCGGAGCGACAGACCAGGTAGCTTCCACACAGCGCTACACAACCGATGAAAAGATATTGCCGCTCGACTGATTCGGAGCGAGACCTCTGCTGTTAAACTGGAACCGGTCATGAGCACACTGCCCAGGTATGGAAACTCTCCACTCTCTCCACAACTGCCCCATCACCGATTGGGAGTTGTGGGGGTGGAGTGTCCGATGGTACAAAATACCCAGGCAGGTGCTTAGTTTTGGTGGGGCTGATGGTAAGGCCCCATCTCTTAGTGGCACGCTCCAGTCTCAGCAGCAGCGTCTCCAACTCCTCCTCTGAATGAGCAACTATTACCAAATCATTGGCATACATAACGTGGTTGAGCAATAGGGAGCCATCCCTTGACCGCACCCGGGCATCGATCAGCCTCCCATTATATCTGTACCATATGGAGATTCCCCCGGTACAGCTATTGAAGGTTTCACGAACTACGTGGTCAAAATAGATGTTAAATAATGTGGGAGCCAGAGGACATCCCTGTCGCACCCCAAGGTGTACAGGGAATGGCTCTGACTCCCGGCCACGTAGTTTTACCCGGGCCCGCTCACCATCATGAAGGTCCTTAATGATCGTGAGCAGAGGGTCAGGGACTCCAAAAGCACGAAGAACAACCCAGAGCCCAGGCCTACTGATGGTATCATAGGCCTTGACCAGGTCCATAAAGCAGAGATGAAGGTCTTGCTGGAATTCCCTACACCTTTGCTGTAGCAGACGGACAGAAAATATGGTATCCGTGCAGGACCGCCCTTTCCTGAAACCGCATTGGGGCTCCACACAGCCTTGTGTGTGTGTGTTGAGGCTACCTGGGGGAACTTTGTCTGCGTGTAGGTGCTACTGATAGCACTTGCCCCTACAGCCTGCTAGAGGCTACACGGGGGATCTTTGTCTGTGTGTAGGTGCTACTGACAGCACTTGCCCCAACAGCCTGCTAGAGGCTACACGGGGGATCTTTGTCTGTGTGTAGGTGCTACTACTGACAGCACTTGCCCCTACAGCCTGCTAGAGGCTACACGGGGGATCTTTGTCTGTGTGTAGGTGCTGCTACTAACAGCACTTGCCCCTACTGCCTGCTAGAGGCTACACGGGGGATCTTTGTGTGTAGGTGCTGCTGCTACTGACAGCACTTGCCCCTACAGCGCTG
This sequence comes from Petromyzon marinus, assembly GCF_010993605.1. Taxonomy (NCBI): domain Eukaryota; kingdom Metazoa; phylum Chordata; class Hyperoartia; order Petromyzontiformes; family Petromyzontidae; genus Petromyzon; species Petromyzon marinus. The sequence continues at coordinate 17,494 of NW_022638609.1, forward strand.
TGTGTGTGCGCATGGAGGCTACCTGGGGGAGCTTTGCCTCTGCCCACCTGGAGGTTTGAGAGCTGCGTGAAGGCCTTGCCACAGCTTGGGTGCGAACAGTGATAGGGTCTGTCTCCTGTGTGTATCCTGGGAGACACGGGGAGACACGTGGAGACACGGGGAGACACGGGGGAGAGAGACAGTGATAGGGTCTGTCTCCTGTGTGTATCCTGGGAGACACGTGGAGACACGTGGAGACGTGGGGAGACACGGGGAGACACGGGGGAGAGAGACAGTGATAGGGTATGTCTCCTGTGTGTATCCTAGGAGACACGTGGAGACACGTGGAGACACGGGGAGACACGGGGAGAGACGGGGAGACACGGGGAGAGACGGGGAGACACGGGGGAGAGAGACAGTGAGAGCGTCTGTCTGATGTGTGTGTGTCCTGGGAGACACTGAGAGACACGGGGAGACAAGGGGAGATAGGGGGAGACACGTGGAGACACGGGGAGACACGGGGGAGACACGGGGAGAGACGGGGAGACACGGGGAGACACGGGGGAGAGAGACAGTGATAGGGTCTGTCTCCTGTGTGTATCCTGGGAGACACGTGGAGACACGGGGAGACACGTGGAGACACGGGGAGACACGGGGAGAGACACGGGGGAGAGAGACAGTGATAGGGTCTGTCTCCTGTGTGTATCCTAGGAGACACGTGGAGACACGGGGAGACACGTGGAGACACGTGGAGACACGGGGAGACACGGGGAGACACGGGGGAGAGAGACAGTGATAGGGTCTGTCTCCTGTGTGTATCCTGGGAGACACGGGGAGACACGTGGAGACACGGGGAGACGCGGGGAGACGCGGGGAGACACGTGGAGACACGGGGAGAGAGACAGTGATAGGGTCTGTCTCCTGTGTGTATCCTGGGAGACACGGGGAGACACGTGGATACACGGGGAGACACGGGGGAGAGAGACAGTGATAGGGTCTGTCTCCTGTGTGTATCCTGGGAGACACGGGGAGACACGGGGAGACACGGGGAGACACGGGGAGACACGGGGAGACACGGGGAGACACGTGGAGACACGGGGAGAGAGACAGTGAAAGGGTCTGTCTCCTGTGTGTATCCTGGGAGACACGGGGAGACACGGGGAGACACGTGGAGACACGGGGAGACACGGGGGAGAGAGACAGTGATAGGGTCTGTCTCCTGTGTGTATCCTGGGAGACACGGGGAGACACGGGGAGACACGGGGAGACACGTGGAGACACGGGGAGACACGTGGAGACACGGGGAGACACGTGGAGACACGTGGAGACACGGGGAGACACGTGGAGACACGGGGAGACACGTGGAGACACGTGGAGACACGTGGAGACACGTGGAGACACGGGGAGACACGGGGGAGAGAGACAGTGATAGGGTCTGTCTCCTGTGTGTATCCTGGGAGACACGGGGAGACACGTGGAGACACGGGGAGACACGGGGAGACACGGGGGAGAGAGACAGTGATAGGGTCTGTCTCCTGTGTGTATCCTGGGAGACACGGGGAGACACGGGGAGACACGGGGAGAGACACGGGGAGACACGGGGAGACACGGGGGAGAGAGACAGTGATAGGGTCTGTCTCCTGTGTGTATCTTGGGAGACACGGGGAGACACGTGGAGACACGGGGAGACACGGGGAGACACGTGGAGACACGGGGAGACACGGGGAGACACGGGGGAGAGAGACAGTGAGAGCGTCTGTCTCCTGTGTGTATCCTGGGAGACACGTGGAGACACGGGGAGACACGTGGAGAGACACGGGGAGACACGGGGAGACACGGGGGAGAGAGACAGTGATAGGGTCTGTCTCCTGTGTGTATCTTGGGAGACACGGGGAGACACGTGGAGACACGGGGAGACACGTGGAGACACGGGGAGACACGGGGAGACACGTGGAGACACGGGGGAGAGAGACAGTGAGAGGGTCTGTCTCCTGTGTGTATCCTGGGAGACACGGGGAGACACGTGGAGACACGTGGAGACACGGGGAGACACGTGGAGACACGGGGAGACACGTGGAGACACGGGGAGACACGGGGGAGAGAGACAGTGATAGGGTCTGTCTCCTGTGTGTATCTTGGGAGACACGTGGAGACACGGGGAGACACGGGGAGACACGGGGGAGAGAGACAGTGATAGGGTCTGTCTCCTGTGTGTATCCTGGGAGACACGTGGAGACACGGGGAGACACGGGGAGACACGGGGGAGAGAGACAGTGATAGGGTCTGTCTCCTGTGTGTATCCTGGGAGACACGGGGAGACACGTGGAGACACGTGGAGACACGGGGAGACACGTGGAGACACGTGGAGACACGGGGAGACACGGGGAGACACGTGGAGACACGTGGAGACACGTGGAGACACGTGGAGACACGGGGAGACACGTGGAGACACGGGGAGACACGTGGAGACACGGGGAGACACGTGGAGACACGGGGAGACACGGGGGAGAGAGACAGTGATAGGGTCT
>NW_022638610.1:0-21375 GCF_010993605.1 Petromyzon marinus
GTCTTGCACCGGCAAAACTAAAGGAAAACTTCTTGAAGCTGCATGGAGACGGGGAATACAAGAACACAACACTTGCTGAATTCAGGGTGAAGAGAGCCAGATTCGATGAAAGGGCCACTCTGCCTGCTCTTGGATTTGTACCTGTTAACAAACCGATCCTGACAGCATCGTACGAAGTTGCTTACCTGATCGCAAAGCAGGGCAAGCCACACACCATTGGTGAAACACTTGTGAAACCAGCTGCATTAAAGATGGCGAATCTGATACTCGGAACAGCGGCCGAAGGTAAATTATCCCAAATTCCCCTTTCAAATGACACCGTCAGTGACAGAATAGAAGACATGAGTAAAGACATCTTGGCTCAAGTAGTCGCGGATCTGATTTCAAGCCCGGCAAAATTCAGCCTTCAACTCGACGAAACCACAGACGTTTCTGATCTAAGCCAGCTTGCTGTTTTTGTATGCTATGTGAAAGACGACATGATAAAAGAAGAGTTTTTATTTTGTAAGCCTCTTACAACAACAACGAAGGCAGCCGATGTGAAGAAGCTTGTGGATGACTTCTTCAGAGACAACAATCTTTCATGGGATATGGTTTCTGCAGTTTGTACGGACGGAGCTCCAGTCATGCTGGGAAGAAAGTCTGGTTTTGGTGCGCTAGTAAAGGCCGATGCACCACACATCATTGTGACGCATTGTATTCTGCACAGGCATGCGTTGGCAACAAAAACCTTACCTCCAAAAATGGCAGAAGTATTAAAAACTGTGGTGGAATGTGTGAACTATGTGCGAAAAAGTGCTCTGAGGCACCGCATCTTCAGTGAGCTGTGTAAAGAAATGGGCTCTGAATTTGAGGTACTTCTGCTCCATTCTAATATTCGGTGGTTATCCCGGGGACAGGTGCTGAATCGTGTTTTTGCCATGCGTGTGGAATTAGCCCTGTTTTTGCAAGAGCACCAACACTGCCCTGCAGATTGCTTCAAAAATCCTGAGTTCATTCTCATTTTAGCGTACATGGCTGATATATTCGCAGCTCTCAATCATCTCAATCAGCAGATGCAGGGTGGTGGAGTCAATATCATGGAAGCGGAAGAACACCTGAAGGCTTTTCAAAAAAAGCTACCGTTATGGAAACGACGAACAGAGAACAATAACTTCGCAAACTTCCCGCTTCTGGACGACTGTGCAAGTAAGATCGAATATGTGTCTGGAATCGGAGATATTTCTGTATCCACGGAACTGAAGCAAACAATTGCCACGCACTTAGATGAGCTTGCAAAGTCTCTCGACGGATATTTCCCTACAAGAGAGTCATATCCAGCATGGGTGAGACAGCCGTTCACGTTTGCTGTTGAAACAGCAGATGTCAATGATGAATTCCTCGACGAAATCATTGAAATTCAGCAGAGCCAGGTTCAACAGCAACTCTTCAGAACAACAACGCTCTCAACGTTTTGGTGTCGACAAATGAACAAGTATCCAGTTATTGCTAAGAAAGCCCTGGATTTTTTTATACCATTTGTTACAACATATCTTTGTGAGCAATCCTTTTCGAGGATGCTGGACATAAAGACGAAGAAAAGGAACAGACTTTGCTGTGAAAATGACATGAGAGTGGCACTTGCCAAGGTGAAGCCACGCATATCTGAACTGATCTCTCAAAGGCAACAGCAGAAGTCACATTGATTTCCAGGTATGTAATTTGTTGTGAGTTTATGCATTGTGTTGGTTTTATTCTTTGAACAAGGTAATGTTCATGCACGGCTCATTTTGTGTACCAGTAAAAAACATATCTATGTCTTGAATTTGAAAAAAATCACATTTTATTTTTCACTAAAGAGGGGTTCGGTGAATGCGCATATGAAACTGGTGGGGTTCGGTACCTCCAACAAGGTTAAGAACCACTGATATAGATAAAGCAGCATTTTGCGTCCCCCACTGCCACCGTGTGGCATATTATTACGTGCCAGGGACTCTATGAGAGGACAACAGTCCGAGTCCATAATTGGCAATAAGTAACGGCAAAGCAGTTGTAAGTGACTCACAGAATTTTGCGCATTTGCGTATACAGTACACGACTTCCCTGAAGGCAAACACCTTCAGCGAGCGCAATGCCGATCACACGCGTCAAATAAAAAGCAAGGGACAAGTCATTACTTACTAACAACTCCTTACTAACAACTCCTTACTAACAACTCCTTACAAACAACTCCTTAGTAACAACTCCTTACTTACTAACAACTCCTATCATGTCATTGCTGGAGGGGTTGCCCCCCCTACCTGAAAATCCTGGCTCCGCCTCTGAGTGTGTGACAGTGTCAAGTTTGTGTTTGCAGTAAAGTCTATTAATTCTATTGAGCACGGAGGTTATATCAAAACAGTAGTTTATTTTTGTTTTCCTCTGCAACTCTTTGTAAGAATGGAGTCAGGAAGTTAACACAGCACACACGTGCAGCTGAAGTCGGATCTGTTCATCCCAGCATTCAAGGACATCTGTGCCTGGCTTCACACCTCTAAGTTGCGATTGAACATTAATTTATGCATTTCTGCCGAACACAAGTAGTATTATTTTAAACACCCTTTGCTATGTCAGCTGAATTTATCTTTCATAAATATTCCTTTTGTTGCCAGCCAGCTGAAATTGTGTGCTCGGAGTTTTTGGTGAACATTCATTTTGAAGATACGAGGGCTTCCAGGCATGTTTATAACCATTTGCCCTCTCATTGTGTGCCATAACAGCCCGTGTGATGAATTTGGGACACTTTTCCACTATATCATGAATATATGAATAAGTATAGACGTGTAAGTCACGTGTTACTGTGCATATATGCTTTCCTCTGTGCCTCGATACTGACGTGTAGATGGTGTGGATATTATTTTTTTCTGTCTGCCGCTGACGCTTCCTCTGACGCTTCCTCTGCAGAATTGGTCTGATGGAGCAAAGGCACTCAGCGCAGCTCGGTATGACAAGTCAACAATGCGACCAGTGTGCATACAGCACGGATCGTACTAGAGATTTGACACGGCACCAGAGAACTCACACAGGAGAGAAACCCTTCAAGTGCAGTGTGTGTGGGAAGGCGTTTGCACATTCATCTAATCTTGTAGAACACCAGAGAACACACACAGGAGAGAAACCCTTCAAGTGCAGTGTGTGTGGGAAGGCGTTTGCACATTCATCTGCTCTTGTAGCAGACCAGAGAACACACACGGGAGAGAAACCCTTCAAGTGCATTGTGTGTGGGAAGGCGTTTGCACAGTCATCTAATCTTGTAGAACACCAGAGAACACACACAGGAGAGAAACCCTTCAGGTGCAGTGTGTGTGGGAAGGCGTTTGCACAATCATCTACTCTTGTAGAACACCAGAAAACACACACGGGAGAGAAACCCTTCAGGTGCAGTGTGTGTGGGAAAGCATTTTCACGGTCACCTGCTCTTGTAATACACCAGAGAACACACACGGGATAGAAACCCTTCAAGTGCAGTGTGTGCGGGAAGGCGTTTGCACAGCAACCACATCTTCAAGTACACCAGAGAACACAGAAGCATCAGAAGATCCACAAGGAGTGGAGTCTGAAATCAGCTTGTGAAAGTCAAAGTGCCACAATAAGCCCATCCCTCATGAAACAAGAACCGGAAGAAAATCCCAGCTTGGACACTTTTAAAGTTATCGAGGTGAAATATGAAGAGGTGATGGTGAAGAGGGAAGAAGTGATGGTGAAGAGGGAAGAGGTGATTGTGAAGAGGGAAGAAGTGAAGGTGAAATGTGAAGATGAAGATTCAACTCCAAAATGGGACCTTCACATCGATGGAGGCAACGTGAAGCAGGAGGAGAATTCTGACTGTGAGGCAGAGCGAGGCAACTCCCAGCAGTTTGTGGAAGTTGAGGTGTGGGTGGACTTCCTCCGAGACAATCCAAAGTCAAGTGGAGAGCCGGTAGATGTGTAAGCCAGAGACGATGTTGTTCCAATAGATGCACCTTTGTCACAGGCCTTTAATGACAAGAATGTGAAGTTGGACACTCAGTTTCTAGGTTCATCCTGCAGAGTAAGAGTGGCCAGTCTTTGTGGACCTGTGGGTTGGGTAGATCTTTAACCAGGAGCGAGAGACAATAAGCCCCCAATCATTCACTATGTTATAATAATTGCATTTACACCGTGCTTGCTTAATCGCCTCAGCAACTCGGAGTTTTGTGTCGTACCTCGTCTGAAACACTTGAAGAGCATCCCCAAGTAGCAGCTGCCCCTGTGTGACACAAGGTGGTGGCCCTGCACCAGCCTGCATGTGGACAAGAGCCTGTCAGTAGGGGGCGATGATTGATGCGTCATCTCAGTTGTGTAGTTTGTAGGAAATCTTGATTCGAAGCTTTCGTGACTGCAGGAATCCACACTCTTGAGTTATTTCGGTAAAGTCACCACGTGGGTAGAAACATAACAGATCACGGCATTTAGATCACAACACAAGCAATCGTCATCAGGTGGGACAACCACGGCAAGAGAAACTGCTGAAGTAGTAGGCGCCTACTCCAGCAGTTTCTTCTTCTTGCTGCTGTGCTTATCCCACCTGATGACGATTGCTTGTGTTGCCATCGAAGTGCCGTGATCTATTATTTGTAGCGTAATGTTTTAAATTTGCTACATTTTGACCCAGACGCCAGCATGCAACGGCCTACTCGTTTTGAATGACGCAACAAAAGTACGTTGTACATACACTGTTAAGCAGACGGTGCGTATTTGTAAAATAACTTCTTGTTAATACGATGTAACGTGATGCAGTCAATTTCGCTGGAAGTGATTCTATGTTGTTAATATGCCCGTCAATGATTTAGAATGAATGCTTGTCTGATTGTGCGCGTGCATGTAACATTTTGTCTGAGGGTCAAACATTGAATAAGTGATGTTAGGACAAAGTGTGTGTGTGTGTTTGGAAGTAACCTGTATAGAGAACTCGGGTGAGACCCGTTGTTATTGTGATACAGGTCAAAGGGTACTTTTGTGTTTCACGAAGCGTCTGCCTCTGGAGCAACTCATTGTCTTTGAAATAGGGAGCACGCTCGGATCATTCATCAGTTACAAGGCATACCACTTGAAAGTTACACGTTTAGGAGGAGGTACATTCTCTACAACACGAATTGTAGTTTTGTCTTATGTGTTGACGTAGATTTTGTCTAACTGGGACTAGAAATGCTCCTTGCTGATTCACGTCTGGATGTTCGTTACCTATCGGTTGAAGCATACCCCACTGCTGTTGTTGAGACGCTGTGCACCATTGACGGCCTTCAGGCCAGGAAAGTCACAACATTTGCACACGAAGGACGCATTCACGCAAGTACCCCATGCTCCGGTTTGAAGTTTTAAAATGAAACATTTGAATTGTGTTGTGTTTTGAATTAGATAATTTGTATTTCTTCATTAAAAGCTTGTATCAATTTACATCTGGAAGACTTCATTGAATTGGACATTTCATGTGAATTTTCTCTCGTCGTTAAGTAGATGGCCTTGCCGGGGGTTCGGTTCAATGCGGACTTTCACCTGTTTGGGATTGCGGGATCGAGATAAGGCGACACGGAGCTGGCCGTGCGAGAAGACCGCCGTCTGCAGATCGATTCCAACGTAATCGAACGTTTGTCCCTGCGCCTCCATCGTCCATGCAGGGGGTGCGTAGGTTTGCAGCGCCCCCTGCATGAAAACAACGGAAAGTGCAGCGCTCATCACAGATAGATAAAGTTGGGCGCTTATATTTAAAATGTTATTCTTTTATAAAGTGATGTTGATAATCGAAAAGTTTTTAGCCAGTTCATGATTTCAATCAGATTGATTCATTTATTATGCACCACATATCTGAGCTTTTGTGGTCCTGTTGAGCTAAAGTTGGAAAAGTCCGTGACTATAACTTCGCTCAATATTGTAAACGTGTTTCTGTTATTTAGTTATTGTTTAATACAAACTACTTCAGGAAATGGGTTTCAAGATGTACTTGAATGGCACGTTCGTTGTTCCTGTGTTTAATGGCTTGGACGTCGTGGCAAACGGCTTCCATCGATGTGGAAGTCAATGGTGGATGATAATTTGACATTTCGGTGTTGATTTGGAGTAGATTGTTTAACTGTTGCATACCGGGTGGTGAAATGCTTTGCCGAGTACCTGAACTGTTTGACCAAGTGAATTCATGAAGAGTTGGATACTAGTTTGAGCGTTAATATTCTTGCGGAACAACAAAGTTCGGATATTTTAAAGATTCCTGATCGTACGTTTATTGCGACAATGTTCACAGGGAACACGTGTGGAGGAGAGTTCCGGGTGAAGTCTCCTTTTACCTGGCAACCATGATGGCTGTCCGTTGATCACTCTCACTTCGTCACAGCTACGAGATGTAGGGATCAGGACGCTCCACCCTGGCGCTGTTTTAATTCACAGCACCAAGAGCGGAGAGCCTCATCCCTGTAGTGCCCTCCTGTTGTGCCGCAGCATTTACCGCGTAACGAGGCAATGTTTTCATGAGCAGTGCGTTCCACTACACACCCACACGAGCGAACCATGTGCAACAGTGTGCATACATACAGACACGAACAAACACGTGGGTGCACATACACACACGAGCGCTTACTTGCAAACACAGACGAGTGGAGATGCACGCACGAGTGTTGTCACCACCTGGCTAGCTACACTAGTCACGTGATGACTAGTATACTAAACTATACACTACACTACTATACACTACTCTATACACTGCACTTTACACTACACTATACACTACGCTACTAGACACTACACTATACACTAAACACTACACTAAACACTTATACACTATACACTACACTATACACTTATACACTACAATATACACTACTATACACTACACTATACACTACTATACAATACACTATTATACACTACACCAGTGGTTCTTAACCTTGTTGGAGGTACCGAACCCCACCAGTTTCATATGCGCATTCACCGAACCCCTCTTTAGTGAAAAATAAAATGTGATTTTTTTCAAATTCAAGACATAGATATGTTTTTTACTGGTACACAAAATGAGCCGTGCATGAACATTACCTTGTTCAAAGAATAAAACCAACACAATGCATAAACTCACAACAAATTACATACCTGGAAATCAATGTGACTTCTGCTGTTGCCTTTGAGAGATCAGTTCAGATATGCGTGGCTTCACCTTGGCAAGTGCCACTCTCATGTCATTTTCACAGCAAAGTCTGTTCCTTTTCTTCGTCTTTATGTCCAGCATCCTCGAAAAGGATTGCTCACAAAGATATGTTGTAACAAATGGTATAAAAAAATCCAGGGCTTTCTTAGCAATAACTGGATACTTGTTCATTTGTCGACACCAAAACGTTGAGAGCGTTGTTGTTCTGAAGAGTTGCTGTTGAACCTGGCTCTGCTGAATTTCAATGATTTCGTCGAGGAATTCATCATTGACATCTGCTGTTTCAACAGCAAACGTGAACGGCTGTCTCACCCATGCTGGATATGACTCTCTTGTAGGGAAATATCCGTCGAGAGACTTTGCAAGCTCATCTAAGTGCGTGGCAATTGTTTGCTTCAGTTCCGTGGATACAGAAATATCTCCGATTCCAGACACATATTCGATCTTACTTGCACAGTCGTCCAGAAGCGGGAAGTTTGCGAAGTTATTGTTCTCTGTTCGTCGTTTCCATAACGGTAGCTTTTTTTGAAAAGCCTTCAGGTGTTCTTCCGCTTCCATGATATTGACTCCACCACCCTGCATCTGCTGATTGAGATGATTGAGAGCTGCGAATATATCAGCCATGTACGCTAAAATGAGAATGAACTCAGGATTTTTGAAGCAATCTGCAGGGCAGTGTTGGTGCTCTTGCAAAAACAGGGCTAATTCCACACGCATGGCAAAAACACGATTCAGCACCTGTCCCCGGGATAACCACCGAATATTAGAATGGAGCAGAAGTACCTCAAATTCAGAGCCCATTTCTTTACACAGCTCACTGAAGATGCGGTGCCTCAGAGCACTTTTTCGCACATAGTTCACACATTCCACCACAGTTTTTAATACTTCTGCCATTTTTGGAGGTAAGGTTTTTGTTGCCAACGCATGCCTGTGCAGAATACAATGCGTCACAATGATGTGTGGTGCATCGGCCTTTACTAGCGCACCAAAACCAGACTTTCTTCCCAGCATGACTGGAGCTCCGTCCGTACAAACTGCAGAAACCATATCCCATGAAAGATTGTTGTCTCTGAAGAAGTCATCCACAAGCTTCTTCACATCGGCTGCCTTCGTTGTTGTTGTAAGAGGCTTACAAAATAAAAACTCTTCTTTTATCATGTCGTCTTTCACATAGCGTACAAAAACAGCAAGCTGGCTTAGATCAGAAACGTCTGTGGTTTCGTCGAGTTGAAGGCTGAATTTTGCCGGGCTTGAAATCAGATCCGCGACTACTTGAGCCAAGATGTCTTTACTCATGTCTTCTATTCTGTCACTGACGGTGTCATTTGAAAGGGGAATTTGGGATAATTTACCTTCGGCCGCTGTTCCGAGTATCAGATTCGCCATCTTTAATGCAGCTGGTTTCACAAGTGTTTCACCAATGGTGTGTGGCTTGCCCTGCTTTGCGATCAGGTAAGCAACTTCGTACGATGCTGTCAGGATCGGTTTGTTAACAGGTACAAATCCAAGAGCAGGCAGAGTGGCCCTTTCATCGAATCTGGCTCTCTTCACCCTGAATTCAGCAAGTGTTGTGTTCTTGTATTCCCCGTCTCCATGCAGCTTCAAGAAGTTTTCCTTTAGTTTTGCCGGTGCAAGACTAGAGTTGCTCAACTTGGCGTTGCAAATCATGCAGATAGGACGCTCACTCCCATCACGTTCCGTGATACATGAGAATCCATGTTGTACATATTCGTCCGACCACTTTCTTCTTTTGCCCGACATAGTTAGTATGGATAAAATATTAAAGAAATCACACGACGTACGACAACAACAGTCACACGTTGACTACTGAGTACGCACTAAATTCCCCGCAGCGCTGATTGGCCAAGCAGTGTAGCATGATCATCTGCAGCCAGTGATGGCCAAGCGGGCCGTGTGTGTCATCACAAATTTACACAATAATTCAAGTGTGTCCGGACCTCCGTGGCGGGGGCTCTGCCGAACCCCTGAGATCGACTCACCGAACCCCTGGGGTTCGATCGAACCCAGGTTAAGAACCACTGCACTACACTATTATACACTACACTATACACTTATACACTACAATGTACACTACTATACACTACAATATACACTATTATACACTACACTATACACTTATACACTACAATATACACTACTATACACTACACTATACACTACTATACAATACACTATTATACACTAGACTATTATACACACACTATACACTTTTACATGACAATATACACTACTATACACTATTATACACTACACTATACGCTTATACAATAGAATATACACTACACTATACTATACACTACACTACTATACACTACACTATACACGACCATACACTACACTATACACTACTGTACAATACACTATTATACACTACACTATACACTTATACACTACAATATACACTACAATATACACTGTGGGGGCTACCGTCTCCTTTGGTTCTTTTGGTAAAGTCACGTAGAATGAGAATAAAATAATAAATTGATAAAATAAAATAATAATATTCTCACGACGTTTCGGCCACAACACAAGCGGCCTTCATCAGGTGAAGGGACGAGACTGTCTTGAGGACAGCGCTGGAGCGAACACAGCCAAGCTCACACAGCTTAAAGATGATATTGTCGTCCTCTCAGCCGACAAGGGCAATGCCACTGTCATCATGGACAAAACAGAATATAACAACAAAATTCAAGAACTACTCAACGATGGCAGCTATACAAAAATAAAAAGAGATCCCACCAACAGCCTGGTTACCAAAAGGAAAAAAATCATCTCTGATTCAACAGCATTAATTGATGAGATCAAACAGTTCTCGTTGAAACCCTCTGCTGCCAAACCACCAAGATTATATGGCCTTCCAAAGATACACAAAGAAGATACACCCCTTCCTCCCATCGTCTCTACTATCAACTCCCCCACCTATAAACTGGCACGTTTTCTTGCTGATATACTGCGACCTTTCACTGGAAAAACCACCTCTGCGGTACTAAATTCTACTCACCTGGTATCGACAATCAAAGGCATTTCCCTGTCCCCAGACGACCTGCTTGTCAGTTTTGATGTGGTGTCCTTGTTCACCAAAGTCCCGGTACCTGACACCATCGCTATCATTGAAGACCTGGTTCATCAAGGACTGCATACTGATGTACCCCCCCTGGTGAGACATTGCTTAACCAACACATACTTCACCTGGAATGGAACTTTCTACAAACAAACTGAGGGCACCCCAATGCCCCCCCCCCCCCTATCTCCGGTTGTAGCCAACGTATTCATGGAAAAAATTGAAACTGACGCCATCCAGACTGCCACTCTACGCCCGACCTTATGGAAGAGGTACGTGGATGACACCTTTGTCATCTGGCCACATGGCCAGCCTGCTCTAGACCAATTCCGCGATCACATCAATTCCATACACCCAGCCATCAGATTTACCATGGAGGTCGAAAAAAATGGCAAACTACCCTTTTTGGATGTCTTAATTAAAAGGAGACATGATGGTTCAATGAGCCACTCTGTCTACAGGAAAGCTACCCATACAGATGCTTACTTGAAACCGGATTCCCACCACCATCCATCCCAGAAGAACTCCCTCATCAAGACTCTATACCATAGAGCCCAATGCATTTCCGACCAGGAACACATTACCAGTGAACTCAAGCACGTACACCAGGCTCTCAGGGCTAATGGTTACTCCGACTACACAATCCGCAAAGCCATCACTCCAGTCATGAAGAAGGATCCTCTTGTGGAGCCACTCAAAACCATCACCTTACCCTACATTGCAGGGGTCACTAAAAAGATCTCCAAAATCCTGAATAAACACAAGATCCAGGTCCGATTCAACACAGTACATAAAATCCGTGATTTAGTTCCATCTGTAAAAGATGCTGTTCCAGACATACAGTACCCGGGCGTTTACAAACTAAAGTGCCTCTGTGGTAGTAGCTACATTGGAGAAACCAAACGACATATCTCGGACCGCATCCGCGAACATATAGCAGACTTGAAACACGGTAGAACGAACTCCTCTGCCGTGGCAGATCACTGTTATAATTCAGTGGGCTCACATGACATTGATTTCTCCAAGACGGAGGTTCTTTGCAAACCAACCGGCTACCATGAGAGATTCGTTCATGAGGCCATTCACATATACAAGCACAGAGACAATTTCAACCAAGAAGATGGATTCTGGCTTAGTAACCATTGGAAAGATGTTTTAAACCATTTCCGTTCTTAATTAATTGTATTTTACGATGACCTTCAGACCGCAGCTCTTTCGCCAGCATTGAATCTTAATACCTCTCACACCACGGTTAATGGTATGGTTTACAACATGGAGTATAATAGCGCCTCGCAGCTGTCTCTCTCCCCCTCCTCTGTTCCGACCATGGATGAACTCGTCCATCTGAACGGGGCCCGTAGCTATCCGTGTTGCTAAAGTTGAGGGTAAGAATCCACCCATTTTTTCGCCATATAGCATTGTGATATATAACGACTTATTGTTGGTAGCTTAGCTGATTGGAGAATATAGAGTTTATTGATAACATTAAGGTAATTTATATTTTAGTTTTGTATTGGTTCACTATATAGTATTCATTATATATTGTATTGTATACCCAGTTACTGTGAATAGCTCAGATGTGTAGGCCTTGACTTCAACATAGCCATTTCTGTGACCAGTCACTAGCTAATCACTCAGTTATTTCAATGCTAAATTCGCCTAGTTATTTCAATGCTAAATTCTGCTGTTTGATTTGTACTAGGTGCCTCGGTGAATGTGTATGCTCTGACTTTAACATAGCTATTTCTGTGACCAGTTACAAGCTAATCACTCAGCTATTTCAATGCTAAATTCTATGCTAATTCCTTTGTCAAGGGGTGCCTCTGCGGATGTGTATGCTTTAACTTTTAACATAGCTATTTCTGTGACCAGTCACAAGCTAATCACTCAGCCATTTCAATGCTAAATTATATGCTAATTCCTTTGTCAAGGCGCTTTGTTTCCTCTCACACAGCTTAAAGGTCGTGATCTGAACGTGGCTTTTTCACTCCAGTGCTGTCCTACCAGACAGTCTCGTCCCTTCACCTGATGAAGGCCGCTTGTATTGTGGCCGAAACGTCGTGAGAATATTATTGTGTTATTTTATTTTATCAATTTATTATTTTATTCTCATTCTACGTGACTTTACCGAAAGAACCAAAGAAGATGAAACATCACTGAATTGTCGGGGCCGTTGCCCACCGACTCCCCCGTTCCATTCATACCGCTACCCCCCGGCTGCTCTGTCAGGTCCAGACTACCGACCCCTAATGCCTCGCCCCCCCTGTACCTCTGCCTGAGATGTCGACCGCGTTTGCGTAGCTTAATTAGCGGCTCGATGCGCTACCCTGTTCAACGGCGGCGTGTCGCGGTGAGCGCGCTCGCAAAGTAAAACCCCGTCCTGCACGGGAATAAACAGGCGCGGCGCGCTCCCGTGGGATTTCCTCCCGCCCACGCTCCACGCGTTTAAGCAAAAACAAACACGCCGCGATTACTTTGATCCGATTTAACGGGTTGTTTACACAGCTGCGTATTCACGCACGCCAGGCGCTTAATTCGCTATTAGACAATCGCGCGAGTGCGCGCCCGCCACCCCGTCACACAGGCGCGCGAGCGCAAAGCGCTACTGTAGGCTATTGCGCAGGTACACGAGCGCTGGGCACCACCGAAGATATTCGTGTAGGTACGCGCGCGCTGAACAATACTGTAAACGATCGTACAGGTACGGACACTAAGCACGTTCTACTCCCTTATTCACTGCAAACAGCCGTTGTATGCGCGCGAACACAAAACACTCTGTACACACTCGTACCGGTATGCGAACACCAAACACTCCGTCTCCCTCCTCGCACTCAAAGTGACCACGACACAGCTTTATCCTATTAGTGGTTTTATTCCCCGCGAGTATCGAACTAGACTGTGCGTGTCAGTACGGACCAGCAGGACAGGTCTAACCTATCTCGCTACTGCCTGATACTTAATGGACCTGTCTGCCCTCGATTTTCTCTCCGAATTTTGTCCCTTTGTCTTACCTCTCTCTCTCGTACTTACAGTCCGACCTCGCAGCGATGGAGGTCGCGGATAGATGATGCTGTAAACAGAATCTGGCTGTTCTCTGCCCCGTCTCACGGACGTGCGAGTAACAGTCAGGTGACAACTCCCCGATCCCTCCCTCCTGTTGATCTCCAGTCAAATAATAAAAATGGCCCCGTGCTTCCCCAAAGCGTCCCTTTTTATGCTCCTTTCAAAGCCCTCGCACCGCCCATCCGCGGTGCATCACGGGTCAGGCCGTTAATCCGCGGTACATCATGGGTAGGGCCGTTAATCCGCGGTGCATCATGGGTAGGGCCGTTAATCCGCGGTGCATCATGGGTAGAGACGCTAGCCCGCAGTGCACCATGGGTAGAGACGCTTAACCCATGCTGCCCCGCTCCCCACCTGTCTGCTGATCCGTGTGTGTCTTGGGCATCTCCTCACTGCGGTTCTCAGTGGGTTCGCCGTGGTCATTTAATTCTAAGTTAAGCCACGGCGCCGCAGTGCCATTTGGCTTGGGGGGGGGGGGTGCCTGCCAATTCCCTGACCCTGAGAAACCGTGGAGCACCCCCACGAGGGGGCCTCTCGGGTAAAAACTCAGGGCAGGTGCCCCCCTCCCCTCCCTCCCCATGAGGCCCTACTTGAGTGTGTGTGTGTTTAGGTGGGGGGGGGGGGGGGGTGGCGGGGGAAGTGCTGTGATGGGAGTCGGATGGCTTCTCGGTCGCAGCAGATGGCCCGATGGCTGGCGCAGCTGCAGGAGTACAACCTGCAAATCGAGTACCGTGCTGGGCGTACGCGCACCAACACGGACGCCTTGTCGAGGCGACCCACGGTGTGCGCCGAGACAAGGGTGGAGGAAGCTTGCCCGTGCTTCAGGGGGGGCCGTTGTCGGCAGGTGGTGGACCCCCAGGAGCGCACCGAGACTAACCCTTCCCTGGTGAGAGGCAGTGCAGTATGTGCCAAAGAGACCACTCGGCGGACACGGAGCCCACACCCCGGGGCCCGACGGGTCGGTCAACCCCACCCGATCGGATCCAGGAGGACGTCGGCTGCGCCTTCCCGAGCCTGGACGACAAGCAGCTGAGGCGGATCCAGCTTCGGGATCCAGATCTGGCGGCGGTGGAGGCGGCCCTACGGGAGAAAGAGGACACCCTACCGGGGCCCTGGAGTGGTTTGTATGCCCGATTGTGCGTGCAGAACGGGGTGGTATGGGAGCTAACCGAAGCCGGCCAGCCGGAATGCATCTGCGTGCCCGCCCAGGTGTGACCCCAGCTGCTGAGACTAGTGCACGACCACCCGCTCGGGGGCCATGATGGAGAACGGCGCACTCGTGAAACCCTGCGCTGCCAGTATCTCTCGCCCAAGTTGGCACAAGACGTGGCCGCCTGGGTGCAGGGCTGCCGCGCGTGTCAGCAATGCGGGCCGAAACCGGCGCGATACCAGGTACCCCTGAGGCCGTTCCGCGTCAGCCAGATGAACCAGTTGGTCGGGATCGACCTGCAGGGGCCATTCCCGCGATCCCACCGGGGCAACCAATATATTCTCGTAGCGGTGGAGTACTTCACACGCTATCCCGTAGCGGTAGCCATCCCCGATAAGACAGCCCTCGTAGTAGCCCGAGCGATCGTGGAACACTACGTACTTAAGCACGGGATCCCCGAACGAGTCATTACTGACCAGGGTAGTGAGTTTGAGGCAGAGCTATTCCAGGCACTGTGCCGGGAGTTCGGGATCCAGAAGGACCGAACTACGGCGTATCACCCCCAGGCAAATGGGATGGTAGAGAGAATGAACCAGACTCTAGCAGGGAAGCTTAAACGCATGGCGGCCACGAATCAACGGGACTGGGACGAACACCTCCCCTATGCTCTGTTCGCCTACGCCACCACAGTACACACATCCACAGGACAGACCCCGCTCCTAATGATGTTTGGTCGCGAGTCTCGCCTGCCTACAGATCTGCTGTTCGGTGTCCCTCCGCCGCAACGGGAGGAAGGGAGCCGCCCCGTGGAGCACTTGATGGGGTCCCTGCGAGAAGCTAGGGTCCGTGCCTACCCGCAAGGCGAGACCGCACACTGGCGGCAGGAGCAGGGCGCCCGACCCTGGATGGAGCCCCCCTTCTACTCGGCGGGCTCTAAGGTGTGGCTGCACACCCCTCGCGTCGGGGCCGGGCAGGTGGGGAAGTTAACCACCTACTGGCGGGGACCCTGGACGGTTGGGCGACAGATCTCCCCCTGGACAGTACTGATTCAGGGGGGAGAGAGGGGCCGGGAGATGGTAGTTAATGTTCGGCGACTAAAACCATGGAGGGCAGCCCCAGCGAGGGAGAACCCCACCGTTCGAGGACCTCGAAACCCCGGGGTCCCCACACCCCCGATACCCAGGGGCCTCGCACGGTATATGAGCCCCACGGGGTCCCGGGCCCCAGGGGGTCCCGGCCCAAGCCAGGAGAGACGGGGACGGCGCCCCCTGAACCCTACCACCCCCGAGTTTGTCTCCCAGCCCGCAGGTAGCCAGGGCCAGAGGGAACCATTGAAGTGGAGAAGGAGACTGCCGCCGGAACCCTGAGAGACGGAGCCACCACCCCCGAGACACAGCCACGAGAGCCGGGCGAGTCCCACAAACCCCGCGGTGCTACCTTGTAGGGTCAACCCAGGCGAGGTGCTCCAGTCAACCCGGGACGGGGACTGGCACCTTGGGGGGCTGTGTGGTGCCGCCGCAGCAGAGCCGCTCCAGCGGAGCCGTGCCCACTGCCGCGACGCCGTCACCGAGGCCTCGGATTTCCCGCCACTCTCCCGGGGCCGGTGCCTTCTCAGACGTCCGCGTTTTGCCCACTGCACAGTCGTGAGGCCGCCGCAGCAGAGCCACTCTGCCAAGGTCGTGCCCACCACCGTGAAGCCGCCACCGGGGGATGCCGACGCCGACGCGGAGCACCCTCGCCACCCCCCCCCCCCCCCGAACGCACACACGCCCCACGTAGAGCCGGGAGGGGAGGTCACCCGGCCGACAGGTTTTTGTCCAGAAGGCCCTAGTGGGATCGAACTTCATGGTTTCCTGCGGCCGGGAAATTGGGCGATCTTCCCCCTGTAGCTGACATGCACTGCGGCGCCGCGACCTAATATTAAAGTGGCATAGTCACGGCAAGGGCCATCGAGCCACCGCGAGTGGAACCACACACGCACAAGCACGGGTCAGTGGACTGGTAGCGGGAGAACAGAGAGCGGACGTCGGTGAGATCACTGCGGCGACGTCACCCGAGCTGGGATCCGGGTATCGAAAGGGCGGGAAAATCCGAGCCCCTGATTGGACGGGAGGCCAAGAGACCGAAACGGCGAAATTCCTTTGTTGTAGGTAGGATAAAGGGAGGGGGATTCAGGTAGCAAGTCAGTTCTTCTTCAAGTTCATCGCGGTTCCAGGAGCAGCAGAGTCAGCCGTCCGAGACGTCCGTGAGACGTACTCCAGCACCGCCAGGCTCGCCCCTCTACAGAGACAACTCGCCGCCTCGTCCCCTTACAGCGGTCAGCACAGCAGGGTGGAAGTAAGTGCGAGGGAGAGAGGCGTAAGTTTAAGTGTTTTAAATCCAGGGTAGAGAGCGGGGCGATCGGTAGGAGAAATTGAATCGAAGACCTCCGAGGGATAGACTAGCGTCCACTGACCCACACCATCACACTTTGATTAAATTGGTTACTCGCGGCAAATAAAATCGCTAGCTGGAGGATAAAACTGCGTCGTGCGGTCTTTGAGAGCGTGGAGCGTGCTTGGTGTCCCCGCATCTGTACAATCACTTAGAATAGTGCTTAGCGCTCGCGCTCCGGTGTGACTGGGTTACGATCGCTCGCCTGTACGAGTGTCTATAGCGAGGTAGCGAGCGACGCGCCAGGCGTACGCGTATTCGCGCGGCGGTTTGAACGGCCCCTTTAAATCAGAACGCAGGGATCCCCTTCAACCAGCGTAGCGCGCTGTAAGCGTAGAGCGTACCGCCCCGCTAATAGAAATATGCCAACGCGGGCAGCAGCAAAGGCAGGGGTACAGGGAGGCGAGGGAGTTGAGCCAGGGGGTAGCGGTACGAGCGTCACGGGGGAATCGGGAGACAGCGGCCCCGACAATTCGGTGATGGCGGGGGACGGTAGCCCCCACACATCCACAGCAGCACGTACAGTTTCAGTTTTTATTTTATTTTGGTATAGCCCTTTGAGCCATTCGGCTCTTGAATCGGGTGCAGCCACAACAAACAAAAAAACACGAACAAGAAAACATCTTAAAGTGACTACTACGTGTGACTGTGTAAAAACATAAAATCCATGAAAAAAAAACCCCATCAAAATATTCCTGAAAAAAGCACCGTGCACCAACAACGCTGTGTGCAAAAAAATCCCCAGCTGGTAAATGTCACGTGCACTCGCGCACTCACTGCAGCGCTCAGCTGCAGTGAGTGCGACTGGTTATGTTTCTATATTTTACAAAAATTGTATTCCGATTGTACGGGCCAGTTCGTGACACGGGGAAGGAGTGTCCGTTCAGAGCACTAGCAGGGCAGCGCTAACAACGTGTTTTTCGAGAACGGCCTGTAGAAGGAGATATCACAGAACTACTGCTTAGATCCCTTCACATTCCCACATGCCCTCAAGAAGAGGTTCATCGCATTGCAGTAAAATCTTTTTCTTTTAAATCTCTGAGCCGGATATTTTTTTTTCGCCAATTTAAGAAAAACTAATTTGATAGCGTGGAATGATCTTGTGATGTCATTGGTGACCGGCCCGAGACCATCGATTCCCTACACTTAACAACATTTGAAAATGGGCCGCTCAAACCCCACGTTTGACCCCAGGAATTTGAGCCTGGGCCACTCAGCGCTCAGATCTGTGACCTCCCCGAACACCTCCACGCGCGGTAATTCATCTCTCACAGTGCTGGTGCCAGTCTATGGGGGGGCTTAAGCAGACATTATTTGGGCCACCTCCCTTTGTCTTCAACATCCAGGTGTCCAACCTGTGTCAGTTCCTGCCTCAGGTGAGCAGTGGTGGTGAGGGTGGTGGTGGTGGTGGTTAGCGTGGTGGTGAGGGTGGTGGTGGTGAGGGTGGTGGTGATGATGTTAATGACGATGGTGTCGATGACGATGTTGACGTTGGTGATGATGTTGATGTTGATGATGTTGACGATGTTGACGTTGACAATGATGATGTTGATGATGTTGCAGGAGAAAGTGAGAGAGTTTGCCAAACTCTCTCGCGTTGACCGTCTAAAAAGCGATGTAGAAGTCCGTGGGATCCATTGACCTCTACAATCTCCACCAGAGACTCAAGGTCCTCCAGAAGTCACGCGGCAACACCGCCACCACCACCACCACCACACTCTGGGAGCGATTTCTACGCGAGTGTTTGGGGGCGTGACCCCCCCCATCCCGCACCGTTGGGACCGTTTCGCTCGGCGTTAGAGATAGGGCTCGAAGCATGGCATCCTGAGCTACCCGTAGCGGTAGTAACGCGGTGTTAGCGATAGTAATGCGGTGTTAGCGGTAGCTACGCGGTGTTAGCGGTAGCAGCGCGGTGTTAGCGGTAGCAACGCGGTGTTAGCGGTAGCAACGCGGTGTTAGCGGTAGCAATGCGGTGTTAGCGGTAGTAACGCTGTGTTAGCGGTAGTAATGCTGTATTAGCGGTAGTAACGCGGTGTTAGCGGTAGTAACGCGGTGTTAGCGGTTATTCCCATGACTTGCTACCTTTTTTAGGATTTTAGTTACTTCCTTTTTTTAGGGGTTTTTCGTCATCGTGTCTCGTTTAAAGGTTTGTTCAGCTCGCGATTCTCGTTTCGCCGGTATTCGTTTGACGCTGTTGTGCGGGTGTAGTGAACTGTCATTTTTTTGCCAGTTAATAATTAAATCGATAGCCTCGTGTCATCGACTGTGATATTAGCAGGGCTTGAATCATCAGACACCAAGTCCTTTCTTTTTTCGTTTCGTCAAAGCGGCTTACACGGCCCATATTTTACAACAACAACAACTAACACAACTGTGTGGGCATACATGCACTTGTATCGATGTGCAAATGGAGGAATATTTTAACGCTCAATGTGCGAACCTCTGCCTCAAAAGTACAGAAAGTGGCCGCTATTATTATTCCCCACAGACTTTGCTTTTGCGACCAAGACAGTGATATTTTGAAATGTACCTATTTTCAATGAGAAAATGGGCGAATAAAAATTAACATGTATTTATACTAAAGTAATAACAAAAATTGCTACAAAAGATTTATAAGCAAGTAGTTTTTCAAGATTTATGATTTTACTGTCAATCACTTTCACGAATCAGCCCCCAAAATATAGTCTCCCATCATGTTCTCGTTATACTGCTGCGAAGGGTCGGGCCCTCTCGACCACGTGTTCGCCCCCTCCCTGACGAGTCGAGGGCGGGCACCGTCGCCGTGTGGATTCACTGCCGGCGAGCGCCCCCCCCCCCCCCGCCCCGGACGAGGTTCTCGGCTCTCGCCGCCGTTAGAAGCCACGACAGCGCGAATCGTCGGTGCTGCTGCTGGCGTGATGAACACTCCGCGCGCTCCGCTCGGCCCCCCTCCGTGGCGTCGCGGGGGGCACTGCGCCCGCGCCCGAACTCGGCGAGTCACCGGGGTGACCGCGTGCAGGTGGCCGCGCTCTATGCTTTAAACGTGTCTTGAAAAACAGCGTCGAAATTCGTGCAATCGCGCCTCGAAATGCTGCTGAATTTGTAACGTGCACGGTTTTCGCACCGAGGCCACTTGCGTGAAAAGCGAGAGGCAAGCTAGAAGGGAGCCATATCCGGTGAAATAAATGTCCAAGCTCTGCGCTTCTACACTGCGACGTTCAGCCAAATCCATGAATGACTATACACTACTATACACAACACTACACACTAGTGCTGTACTAGTACACTACACTATACACCACTATACACTACACACTAGTGCTGTACTAGTACACTACACTATACACCACTATACACTACACACTAGTGCTGTACTAGTACACTACACTATACACTACACTATACACTACACAATAGTGCTGTACTAGTACACTACACTATACACTACACTACACACTAGTGCTGTACTAGTACACTACACTATACACCACTATACACTACACACTCGTGCTGTACTAGTACACTACACTATATACTACACTACACACTAGTGCTGTACTAGTACACTACACTATACACCACTATACACTACACACTAGTGCTGTACTAGTACACTACACTATACACTACACTATACACTACACACTCGTGCTGTACTAGTACACTACACTATACACTACACTACACACTAGTGCTGTACTAGTACACTACACTATACACTACACTATACACTACACACTCGTGCTGTACTAGTACACTACACTATATACTACACTACACACTAGTGCTGTACTAGTACACTACACTATACACCACTATACACTACACACTAGTGCTGTGCTAGTACACTACACTATACACCACTATACACTACACACTAGTGCTGTACTAGTACACTACACTATACACCACTATACACTACACACTAGTGCTGTACTAGTACACTACACTATACACTACACTATACACTACACACTCGTGCTGTACTAGTACACTACACTATACACTACACTACACACTAGTGCTGTACTAGTACACTACACTATACACTACACTATACACTACACACTAGTGCTGTACTAGTACACTACACTATATACTACACTACACACTAGTGCTGTACTAGTACACTACACTATACACCACTATACACTACACACTAGTGCTGTACTAGTACACTACACTATACACCACTATACACTACACACTAGTGCTGTACTAGTACACTACACTATATACTACACTACACACTAGTGCTGTACTAGTACACTACACTATACACCACTATACACTACACACTAGTGCTGTACTAGTACACTACACTATACACCACTATACACTACACACTAGTGCTGTACTAGTACACTACACTATATACTACACTACACACTAGTGCTGTACTAGTACACTACACTATACACCACTATACACTACACACTAGTGCTGTACTAGTACACTACACTATACACTACACACTCGTGCTGTACTAGTACACTACAC
>NW_022638611.1:0-21383 GCF_010993605.1 Petromyzon marinus
ATTTTATTGTTTCCCTTCTACGTGGTGACTTTACCTAAAGAACCAAGAATAATTTCATTGTTGTACAATAATTTTAATGTTTTATATTTTTATTATTTTATTGTTTCCCTTCTACGTGGTGACTTTACCGAATGAACCAAGATTAATTTTATTGCTTTACAATAATTTTTATTGTTTTATATTTTTATTATTTTATTGTTTCCCTTCTACGTGGTGGTGACTTTACCCAAAGAACCAAGAATAATAATTTTATTGTTTTACAATAATTTTATTGTTTTATATATTTATTATTTTATTGTTTTATATTTTTATTATTTTATTGTTTCCCTTCTACGTGGTGGTGACTTTACCTAAAGAACCAAGAATAATAATTTTATTGTTTTATATTTTTATTATTTTATTGTTTCCCTTCTAACGCGGTGGTGACTTTACCTAAAGAACCAATAATAAGTGAATGTTTATAGTTAAAACGTTTTGGCTCGTGTTATCCAAACATCCGCAGGCCTAGTTGCTCGCTATCCAAGTTGTTGGGAATAACCCCGCGAGCCATCCGGCTCTGGATTCGGGTGCAGCGGCTGCAAACGATACAGCGACAGGATGCCGTTTAAAATGGACCGCGCGCAAAATTTGGGACGAGATTTGAGACGAAATTTGGGACGAAATTTGAGACGAAATTTGGGACAAAGTTGAGACCAAATTTGAGACCAAATTTGAGAACAAATTTGAGACGAAATTTGAGAACAAATTTGAGACAAAATTTGAGACAAAGTTGAGACAAAATTTGAGACGAAATTTGAGACGAAGTTGAGACGAAATTTGAGACGAAATTTGGGACAAAATTTGAGACGAAATTTGAGACAAAGTTGAGACGAAATTTGGGACGAGATTTGAGACAAAGTTGAGACGAAATTTGAGACAAAATTGAGACGAAATTTGAGACCAAATTTGAGAACAAATTTGAGACAAAGTTGAGACTTAATTTGAGACGAAATTTGAGACGAAGTTGAGACGCAATTTGAGACGAAATTTGGGACAAAATTTGAGACGAAATTTGAGACAAAGTTGAGACGAAATTTGGGACGAGATTTGAAACTAAATTTGAGATGCAATTTGAGACAAAATTTGGGACAAAATTTGGGACAAAATTTGAGACGAAATTTGAGAATAAATTTGAGACAAAATTTGGGACAAAATTTGAGACAAAGTTGAGACGAAATGTGGGACTAATTTTGAGACCGAATTTGGGACAAAATTTGAGACCAAACTTGAGACAAAGTTGAGACAAAGTTGAGACAAAAATTGAGACCATCACCTCCCCCCCCCCACACACCATCACCCCCCCCCCACCCCACACCATCACCCCCCCACCACCTACGTATGCTGCGTGTCCACGGCCGCTGGTGCCCCCCACTTTGTCGCCGGTGCCCCCCACTCCGAGGTCGGTGCCCCCCACCATCCCCATCTGCTTGAGGACGTCCCCGAGATATCGAGCGTTCACCCCTCGCTGGTGCAGCAGCAGCAACAGCGAGGCCCCGTCCAGGGGCAGAGACGCGGAGGACGGGCAGGTGAGGTCACTCACCTGGTGGGGAGGAGGAGGGCACGGGGGGTGGTGAGTGGGTGGGTGGGTGGGTGGGTGAGTGGGTGAGTGGGTGAGTGGGTGGGTGGGTGGGTGAGTGAGTGAGTGGGTGGGTGAGTGGGTGAGTGGGTGAGTGGGTGAGTGGGTGGGTGGGTGGGTGGGTGAGTGGGTGAGTGGGTGGGTGGGTGAGTGGGTGGGTGAGTGAGTGGGTGGGTGGGTGAGTGGGTGAGTGGGTGGGTGAGTGGGTGAGTGAGTGAGTGAGTGGGTGAGTGAGTGGGTGAGTGAGTGAGTGGGTGAGTGGGTGGGTGAGTGAGTGGGTGGGTGGGTGGGTGAGTGGGTGGGTGGGTGGGTGAGTGAGTGGGTGGGTGGGTGAGTGGGTGAGTGAGTGGGTGAGTGAGTGGGTGGGTGAGTGGGTGAGTGGGTGAGTGGGTGGGTGAGTGGGTGAGTGGGTGAGTGGGTGGGTGAGTGGGTGAGTGGGTGAGTGGGTGGGTGAGTGGGTGAGTGGGTGGGTGGGTGGGTGAGTGGGTGAGTGGGTGGGTGAGTGAGTGGGTGAGTGGGTGAGTGGGTGGGTGGGTGAGTGGGTGGGTGAGTGAGTGGGTGGGTGGGTGAGTGAGTGGGTGGGTGATTGGGTGAGTGAGTGAGTGGGTGGGTGAGTGGGTGGGTGAGTGGGTGAGTGGGTGAGTGAGTGAGTGGGTGAGTGGGTGAGTGGGTGGGTGGGTGAGTGGGTGGGTGAGTGAGTGGGTGGGTGGGTGAGTGAGTGGGTGGGTGAGTGGGTGAGTGAGTGAGTGGGTGGGTGGGTGGGTGAGTGGGTGAGTGGGTGGGTGAGTGGGTGAGTGGGTGAGTGGGTGGGTGGGTGAGTGGGTGGGTGAGTGAGTGGGTGGGTGGGTGAGTGGGTGAGTGAGTGGGTGAGTGGGTGAGTGAGTGAGTGGGTGAGTGAGTGGGTGAGTGGGTGAGTGAGTGGGTGAGTGAGTGGGTGAGTGAGTGAGTGGGTGAGTGAGTGAGTGGGTGAGTGAGTGGGTGAGTGAGTGAGTGGGTGAGTGGGTGAGTGGGTGAGTGGGTGAGTGACTGGGTGAGTGAGTGGGTGTGTGAGTGAGTGGGTGAGTGGGTGAGTGACTGGGTGAGTGAGTGGGTGAGTGAGTGGGTGAGTGAGTGAGTGGGTGAGTGGGTGAGTGGGTGAGTGAGTGACTGGGTGAGTGAGTGACTGGGTGAGTGAGTGGGTGAGTGAGTGAGTGAGTGGGTGAGTGAGTGAGTGAGTGGGTGAGTGAGTGAGTGAGTGGGTGGGTGAGTGGTTGAGTGAGTGAGTGGGTGAGTGAGTGAGTGGGTGAGTGAGTGAGTGAGTGGGTGGGTGACTGGGTGAGTGGGTGAGTGGGTGAGTGACTGGGTGAGTGAGTGGGTGAGTGGGTGTGTGAGTGAGTGGGTGAGTGGGTGAGTGACTGGGTGAGTGAGTGGGTGAGTGAGTGGGTGAGTGAGTGAGTGGGTGAGTGGGTGAGTGGGTGAGTGAGTGACTGGGTGAGTGAGTGACTGGGTGAGTGAGTGGGTGAGTGAGTGAGTGAGTGAGTGGGTGAGTGAGTGAGTGAGTGGGTGAGTGAGTGAGTGAGTGGGTGGGTGAGTGGTTGAGTGAGTGAGTGGGTGAGTGAGTGGGAGAGTGAGTGAGTGAGTGGGTGGGTGACTGGGTGAGTGGGTGAGTGGGTGAGTGAGTGAGTGGGTGAGTGAGTGAGTGAGTGGGTGGGTGACTGGGTGAGTGGGTGAGTGGGTGAGTGACTGGGTGAGTGAGTGGGTGAGTGGGTGTGTGAGTGAGTGGGTGAGTGGGTGAGTGACTGGGTGAGTGAGTGGGTGAGTGAGTGGGTGAGTGAGTGAGTGGGTGAGTGGGTGAGTGGGTGAGTGAGTGACTGGGTGAGTGAGTGAGTGGGTGAGTGAGTGAGTGGGTGAGTGAGTGGGTGAGTGAGTGAGTGGGTGGGTGAGTGGTTGAGTGAGTGAGTGGGTGGGTGAGTGAGTGGGAGAGTGAGTGAGTGAGTGGGTGGGTGACTGGGTGAGTGGGTGAGTGACTGGGTGACTGAGTGGGTGTGTGAGTGAGTGGGTGAGTGGGTGAGTGACTGGGTGACTGAGTGAGTGGGTGAGTGAGTGGGTGAGTGGGTGAGTGGGTGAGTGACTGGGTGAGTGAGTGGGTGAGTGAGTGGGTGAGTGAGTGAGTGGGTGAGTGGGTGAGTGAGTGACTGGGTGAGTGAGTGACTGGGTGAGTGGGTGAGTGAGTGAGTGGGTGAGTGAGTGAGTGGGTGAGTGAGTGAGTGGGTGAGTGAGTGAGTGGGTGGGTGAGTGGTTGAGTGAGTGAGTGGGTGAGTGAGTGGGAGAGTGAGTGAGTGGGTGAGTGAGTCACTCACCAGAGCTGGGATCTGGTGAGTGATGACGAACTGAGCTGCGTCTCTAAAGAGACGACGTTGAGCACGGAGAGCCGGGAAATCAGAGGGCGGGAAACGAACACCTGGGGCAGACACGGGGGGGGTCACGGGGGGTCACAGGGGGGTCACGGGGGGTCACAGGGGGGGGGCGCGGGGGGGGCGCGGGGGGGTCATGGGGGGGGGGGGGGTCACGTGGGGTCACGCGGGGTCACGGGGGTCACGGGGGGACACGGGGGGTCACGCGGGGTCACGGGGGGTCACGGGGGTCATGGGGGGGTCGTGGGGGGGTCACGGGGGGTCACGGGGGGGGTCACGGGGGGTCACGAGGGGTCATGGAGGGGGGGAGAGGCTGGTGAGTACCTGGTGAGTATTTGGTGAGTACCTGGTGAGTACCTGGTGATTGTGAGTGGTGAGTACCTGGTGAGTACCTGATGAGTACCTGGTGAGTGGTGAGTACCTGGTGAGTACCTGGTGATTGTGAGTGGTGAGTACCTGGTGAGTACCTGGTGAGTACCTGGTGAGTGGTGAGTACCTGGTGAGTACCTGGTGAGTGGTGAGTACCTGGTGAGTACCTGGTGAGTGGTGAGTAAGTGGTGAGTACCTGGTGAGTAACTGGTGAGTGGTGAGTACCTGGTGAGTACCTGGTGAGTGGTGAGTAAGTGGTGAGTACCTGGTGAGTACCTGGTGAGTACCTGGTGATTGTGAGTACCTGGTGAGTGTGAGTACCTGGTGAGTACCTGGTGAGTATCTGGTGAGTGTGAGTACCTGGTGAGTACCTGGTGAGTACCTGGTGATTGTGAGTACCTGGTGAGTACCTGGTGTGAGTGGTGAGTACCTGGTGATTGTGAGTACCTGGTGAGTGGTGAGTACCTGGTGAGTACCTGTGAGTACCTGGTGAGTGGTGAGTACCTGGTGAGTACCTGGTGAGTACCTGGTGAGTGGTGAGTACCTGGTGAGTACCTGGTGAGTGTGAGTACCTGGTGAGTGCCTGGTGAGTACCTGGTGAGTGTGAGTACCTGGTGAGTGTGAGTACCTGGTGAGTACCTGGTGAGTGTGAGTACCTGGTGAGTACCTGGTGAGTACCTGGTGAGTGGTGAGTACCTGGTGAGTACCTGGTGAGTACCTGGTGAGTGGTGAGTACCTGGTGAGTGGTGAGTACCTGATGAGTACCTGGTGAGTACCTGGTGAGTGGTGAGTACCTGGTGAGTACCTGGTGAGTGCGAGTACCTGGTGAGTACCTGGTGAGTGCCTGGTGAGTGCCTGGTGAGTGGTGAGTACCTGGTGAGTACCTGGTGAGTGGTGAGTACCTGGTGAGTACCTGGTGAGTGGTGAGTACCTGGTGAGTACCTGGTGAGTACCTGGTGATTGGGAGTACCTGGTGAGTACCTGGTGAGTACCTGGTGATTGGGAGTACCTGGTGAGTGTGAGTACCTGGTGAGTACCTGGTGAGTACCTGGTGAGTGTGAGTACCTGGTGTGAGTGGTGAGTACCTGGTGAGTACCTGGTGAGTACCTGGTGAGTGTGAGTACCTGGTGAGTACCTGGTGAGTACCTGGTGAGTGGTGAGTACCTGGTGAGTACCTGGTGAGTACCTGGTGAGTGTGAGTACCTGGTGAGTACCTGGTGAGTACCTGGTGATTGTGAGTACCTGGTGAGTGGTGAGTAAGTGGTGAGTACCTGGTGAGTACCTGGTGAGTACCTGGTGAGTGGTGAGTACCTGGTGAGTACCTGGTGAGTACCTGGTGAGTGTGAGTACCTGGTGAGTACCTGGTGAGTGCCTGGTGAGTGCCTGGTGAGTGGTGAGTACCTGGTGAGTACCTGGTGAGTGGTGAGTACCTGGTGAGTACCTGGTGAGTACCTGGTGATTGGGAGTACCTGGTGAGTACCTGGTGAGTACCTGGTGATTGGGAGTACCTGGTGAGTGTGAGTACCTGGTGAGTACCTGGTGAGTACCTGGTGAGTGTGAGTACCTGGTGTGAGTGGTGAGTACCTGGTGAGTACCTGGTGAGTGTGAGTACCTGGTGAGTACCTGGTGAGTGGTGAGTACCTGGTGAGTACCTGGTGAGTACCTGGTGATTGGGAGTACCTGGTGAGTACCTGGTGAGTACCTGGTGATTGGGAGTACCTGGTGAGTGTGAGTACCTGGTGAGTACCTGGTGAGTGTGAGTACCTGGTGCGTACCTGGTGAGTACCTGGTGAGTGGTGAGTACCTGGTGAGTGTGAGTACCTGGTGAGTACCTGGTGAGTGGTGAGTACCTGCTGAGTACCTGGTGAGTACCTGGTGAGTGTGAGTACCTGGTGAGTACCTGGTGATTGTGAGTACCTGGTGAGTGGTGAGTAAGTGGTGAGTACCTGGTGAGTACCTGGTGAGTGTGAGTACCTGGTGAGTACCTGGTGAGTACCTGGTGAGTGGTGAGTACCTGGTGAGTACCTGGTGAGTAACTGTGGTGAGTACCTGGTGAGTACCTGGTGAGTACCTGGTGATTGTGAGTACCTGGTGAGTGGTGAGTAAGTGGTGAGTACCTGGTGAGTACCTGGTGAGTGGTGAGTACCTGGTGAGTGGTGAGTACCTGGTGAGTAGCTATGGTGAGTACCTGGTGAGTACCTGGTGAGTACCTGGTGAGTACCTGGTGAGTACCTGGTGAGTACCTGGTGAGTACCTGGTGAGTAGCTATGGTGAGTACCTGGTGAGTACCTGGTGAGTACCTGGTGAGTGTGAGTACCTGGTGAGTACCTGGTGAGTACCTGGTGATTGTGAGTACCTGGTGAGTGGTGAGTAAGCGGTGAGTACCTGGTGAGTACCTGGTGAGTGGTGAGTACCTGGTGAGTACCTGGTGAGTACCTGGTGAGTACCTGGTGAGTGGGAGTACCTGGTGAGTACCTGGTGAGTACCTGGTGAGTGTGAGTACCTGGTGAGTACCTGGTGAGTACCTGGTGAGTGTGAGTACCTGGTGAGTACCTGGTGAGTGGTGAGTACCTGGTGAGTACCTGGTGAGTACCTGGTGAGTGGTGAGTAAGTGGTGAGTACCTGGTGAGTACCTGGTGAGTGGTGAGTACCTGGTGAGTACCTGGTGAGTACCTGGTGATTGTGAGTACCTGGTGAGTGGTGAGTAAGTGGTGAGTACCTGGTGAGTAAGTGGTGAGTGGTGAGTACCTGGTGAGTACCTGGTGAGTACCTGGTGAGTACCTGGTGAGTGGTGAGTACCTGGTGAGTACCTGGTGATTGTGAGTACCTGGTGAGTGGTGAGTAAGTGGTGAGTACCTGGTGAGACCCTGGTGAGTGGTGAGTACCTGGTGAGTACCTGGTGAGTACCTGGTGAGTACCTGGTGAGTGTGAGTACCTGGTGAGTACCTGGTGAGTAGCTATGGTGAGTACCTGGTGAGTACCTGGTGAGTACCTGGTGAGTAGCTATGGTGAGTACTTGGTGAGTACTTGGTGAGTAGCTGTGGTGAGTACCTGGTGAGTACCTGGTGAGTAGCTATGGTGAGTACCTGGTGAGTCCCTGGTGAGTGGTGAGTACCTGGTGAGTACCTGGTGAGTAC
The DNA here is from genome assembly GCF_010993605.1 of Petromyzon marinus. Classification (NCBI taxonomy): domain Eukaryota; kingdom Metazoa; phylum Chordata; class Hyperoartia; order Petromyzontiformes; family Petromyzontidae; genus Petromyzon; species Petromyzon marinus. The sequence continues at coordinate 7,515 of NW_022638611.1, forward strand.
CTGGTGATTGTGAGTACCTGGTGAGTGGTGAGTAAGTGGTGAGTACCTGGTGAGTCCCTGGTGAGTGGTCAGTACCTGGTGAGTACCTGGTGAGTACCTGGTGAGTACCTGGTGAGTGTGAGTACCTGGTGAGTACCTGGTGAGTAGCTATGGTGAGTACCTGGTGAGTACCTGGTGAGTACCTGGTGAGTGTGAGTACCTGGTGAGTGGTGAGTACCTGGTGAGTACCTGGTGAGTACCTGGTGAGTACCTGGTGAGTAAGCGTCGAGGTTGAACTGTATCTGGAATTTGGAGTCGCTGAGGGAGTGAACCTCCTGGCAAGCCTCCTTCACGATACGCAGATTCACTCCCTCCACTAGTGGGGGGAGACACGTGGTGGTGGGTGGGTGGGTGGGGGGGGAGAGACACGTGGTGGTGGGTGGGTGGGTGGGGAGAGACACGTGGTGGTGGGTGGGTGGGGGGAGAGACACGTGGTGGTGGGTGGGGAGAGACACGTGGTGGTGGGTGGGTGGGTGGGGAGAGACACGTGGTGGTGGGTGGGTGGGTGGGGGGAGACACGTGGTGGTGGGTGGGTGGGTGAGGGGGGGAGACACGTGGTGGTGGGTGGGTGGGTGGGGGGAGACACGTGGTGGTGGGTGGGTGGGGGGAGACACGTGGTGGTGGGTGGGTGGGTGGGGGGAGACACGTGGTGGTGGGTGGGTGGGGGGAGACACGTGGTGGTGGGTGGGTGGGTGGGGGGAGACACGTGGTGGTGGGTGGGTGGGTGGGTGGGGGGAGACACGTGGTGGTGGGTGGGTGGGTGGGGGGAGACACGTGGTGGTGGGTGGGTGGGTGGGGGGAGACACGTGGTGGTGGGTGGGTGGGTGGGGGGGGGAGACACGTGGTGGTGGGTGGGTGGGTGGGGGGAGACACGTGGTGGTGGGTGGGGTGGGGGGAGAGACACGTGGTGGTGGGTGGGGAGAGACACGTGGTGGTGGGTGGGTGGGGGGAGACACGTGGTGGTGGGTGGGTGGGGGGAGACACGTGGTGGTGGGTGGGTGGGTGGGGAGAGACACGTGGTGGTGGGTGGGTGGGTGGGGGGGGAGAGACACGTGGTGGTGGGTGGGTGGGGGGGGAGAGGACACGTGGTGGTGGGTGGGTGGGTGGTGGGAGACACGTGGTGGTGGGTGGGTGGGGGGAGAGACACGTGGTGGTGGGTGGGGAGAGACACGTGGTGGTGGGTGGGTGGGTGGGGGGAGACACGTGGTGGTGGGTGGGTGGGGGGAGACACGTGGTGGTGGGTGGGTGGGTGGGGGGAGACACGTGGTGGTGGGTGGGTGGGGGGAGACACGTGGTGGTGGGTGGGTGGGGGGGGAGAGACACGTGGTGGTGGGTGGGTGGGTGGGGGGGGAGAGACACGTGGTGGTGGGTGGGTGGGTGGGGGGGGAGAGACACGTGGTGGTGGGTGGGTGGGTGGGGGGAGACACGTGGTGGTGGGTGGGTGGGTGAGGGGGGGAGACACGTGGTGGTGGGTGGGTGGGTGGGGGGAGACACGTGGTGGTGGGTGGGTGGGTGGGGGGAGACACGTGGTGGTGGGTGGGTGGGGGGAGACACGTGGTGGTGGGTGGGTGGGTGGGGGGAGACACGTGGTGGTGGGTGGGTGGGGGGAGACACGTGGTGGTGGGTGGGTGGGGGGGGAGAGACACGTGGTGGTGGGTGGGTGGGGGGAGAGACACGTGGTGGTGGGTGGGTGGGTGGGGGGAGACACGTGGTGGTGGGTGGGTGGGTGAGGGGGGAGACACGTGGTGGTGGGTGGGTGGGTGGGGGGGAGACACGTGGTGGTGGGTGGGTGGGTGGGGGGAGACACGTGGTGGTGGGTGGGTGGGTGGGGGGAGACACGTGGTGGTGGGTGGGTGGGTGGGGGGAGACACGTGGTGGTGGGTGGGTGGGGGGAGAGACACGTGGTGGTGGGTGGGGAGAGACACGTGGTGGTGGGTGGGTGGGTGGGGGGAGACACGTGGTGGTGGGTGGGTGGGGGGAGACACGTGGTGGTGGGTGGGTGGGGGGGGGAGACACGTGGTGGTGGGTGGGTGGGGGGAGAGACACGTGGTGGTGGGTGGGGAGAGACACGTGGTGGTGGGTGGGTGGGTGGGGGGAGACACGTGGTGGTGGGTGGGTGGGTGGGGGGAGACACGTGGTGGTGGGTGGGTGGGTGGGGGGAGACACGTGGTGGTGGGTGGGTGGGTGGGGGAGACACGTGGTGGTGGTGGGTGGGTGGGGGGAGACACGTGGTGGTGGGTGGGTGGGGGGAGACACGTGGGTGGTGGGTGGGTGGGTGGGTGGGGGGAGACACGTGGTGGTGGGTGGGTGGGTGGGTGGGGGGAGACACGTGGTGGTGGGTGGGTGGGTGGGGGGAGACACGTGGTGGTGGGTGGGTGGGTGGGTGGGGGGAGACACGTGGTGGTGGGTGGGTGGGTGGGGGGAGACACGTGGTGGTGGGTGGGTGGGTGGGGGGAGACACGTGGTGGTGGGTGGGTGGGTGGGGGGGAGGACACGTGGTGGTGGGTGGGTGGGTGGGGGGAGACACGTGGTGGTGGGTGGGTGGGTGGGGGGAGACACGTGGTGGTGGGTGGGTGGGTGGGGGGAGACACGTGGTGGTGGGTGGGTGGGTGGGGGGAGACACGTGGTGGTGGGTGGGTGGGTGGGGGGAGACACGTGGTGGTGGGTGGGTGGGTGGGGGAGACACGTGGTGGTGGGTGGGTGGGTGGGGGGAGACACGTGGTGGTGGGTGGGTGGGTGGGGGGAGACACGTGGTGGTGGGTGGGTGGGTGGGGGGAGACACGTGGTGGTGGGTGGGTGGGTGGGGGGAGACACGTGGTGGTGGGTGGGTGGGTGGGGGGGGAGACACGTGGTGGTGGGTGGGTGGGTGGGGGGAGACACGTGGTGGTGGGTGGGTGGGTGGGGGGAGACACGTGGTGGTGGGTGGGTGGGTGGGTGAGTGAGTGACTAGGTGAGTGAGTGAGTGGGTGAGTGAGTAAGTGAGTGGGTGAGTGAGTGGGTGAGTGGGTGAGTGAGTGAGTGGCTGGGTGAGTGGGTGAGTGAGTGGCTGGGTGAGTGAGTGAGTGGTGAGTGGTGAGCAACCCTGACCATCCTCCTCCACTTCCGCCCCCTTCCCAGCGGCCATCTTGGAATCGGCGGCCATCTTGGAGTCCACCTTCTGCTGCACAAACTTCACAGCAGCACTCTGCATGAAGCGTAGATACCTAGGCAGGGTGAGTGGGTGAGTGAGTGGGTGAGTGGGTGAGTGGGTGAGTGGGTGAGTGAGTGGGTGAGTGGGTGAGTGGGTGAGTGGGTGAGTGAGTGGGTGAGTGAGTGGGTGAGTGGGTGAGTGGGTGAGTGAGTGGGTGAGTGGGTGGGTGAGTGGGTGAGTGGGTGGGTGAGTGGGTGAGTAGGTGAGTGGGTGAGTGGGTGAGTGGGTGGGTGAGTGAGTGAGTCGGTGAGTGGGTGAGTGAGTGAGTGAGTGGGTGAGTGAGTGAGTGGGTGAGTGGGTGAGTGAGTGAGTGAGTGGGTGAGTGAGTGAGTGTGTGAGTGGGTGAGTGAGTGGGTGAGTGAGTGAGTGAGTGGGTGAGTGAGTGTGTGGGTGAGTGAGTGGGTGAGTGAGTGGGTGAGTGAGTGGGTGAGTGGGTGGGTGAGTGAGTGGGTGGGTGAGTGGGTGAGTGAGTGGGTGAGTGAGTGGGTGAGTGAGTGGATGAGTGAGTGGATGAGTGAGTGGGTGAGTGGGTGGGTGAGTGAGTGGGTGAGTGAGTGGGTGAGTGAGTGAGTGGGTGAGTGAGTGGGTGAGTGAGTGGGTGAGTGGGTGAGTGAGTGAGTGGGTGAGTGGGTGAGTGAGTGAGTGGGTGAGTGGGTGGGTGAGTGGGTGAGTAGGTGAGTGGGTGAGTGGGTGAGTGAGTGGGTGAGTGAGTGGGTGAGTGGGTGAGTGGGTGAGTGAGTGGGTGAGTGAGTGGGTGAGTGAGTGGGTGAGTGAGTGGGTGAGAGTGTGAGTGAGTGAGTGAGTGGGTGAGTGAGTGAGTGAGTGTGTGAGTGAGTGGGTGAGTGAGTGAGTGAGTGGGTGAGTGAGTGTGTGGGTGAGTGAGTGGGTGAGTGAGTGGGTGAGTGAGTGGGTGAGTGGGTGGGTGAGTGAGTGAGTGTGTGAGTGGGTGAGTGGGTGAGTGAGTGGGTGAGTGAGTGAGTGGGTGAGTAAGTGGGTGAGTGAGTGGGTGAGTGAGTGGGTGAGTGAGTGGGTGAGTGGGTGAGTGGGTGAGTGAGTGGGTGGGTGAGTGAGTGAGTGGGTGAGTGGGTGAGTGAGTGAGTGAGTGGGTGAGTGAGTGGGTGAGTGAGTGGGTGAGTGGGTGAGTGGGTGAGTGGGTGAGTGAGTGGGTGAGTGAGTGGGTGAGTGGGTGAGTGGGTGAGTGAGTGAGTGGGTGAGTGGGTGGGTGAGTAAGTGAGTGGGTGGGTGAGTGGGTGGGTGAGTGAGTGGGTGAGTGAGTGGGTGAGTGAGTGGGTGTGTGGGTGAGTGGGTGGGTGAGTGAGTGGGTGGGTGAGTGGGTGAGTGGGTGGGTGAGTGAGTGAGTGGGTGAGTGGGTGAGTGAGTGAGTGGGTGGGTGAGTGAGTGAGTGAGTGGGTGAGTGAGTGGGTGGGTGAGTGGGTGGGTGGGTGAGTGAGTGGGTGAGTGGGTGAGTGAGTGAGTGAGTGGGTGAGTGAGTGGGTGAGTGGGTGAGTGAATGAGTGGGTGAGTGAGTGGGTGAGTGGGTGAGTGAATGGGTGAGTGAGTGAGTGAGTGGGTGAGTGAGTGAGTGAGTGGGTGAGTGAGTGAGTGAGTGGGTGAGTGAGTGAGTGGGTGAGTGAGTGAGTGGGTGAGTGAGTGACTGAGTGACTAAATGAGTGACTAAGTGAGTGAGTGGCTGAGTGAGTGACTAAGTGAGTGACTAAATGAGTGACTAAGTGAGTGACTAAGTGAGTGACTAAGTGAGTGACTGAGTGAGTGAGTGGGTGAGTGAGTGAGTGAGTGACTAAGTGAGTGATTGAGTGAGTAACTAAATGAGTGACTAAGTGAGTGAGTGAGTGACTAAGTGAGTGACTAAGTGAGTGACTAAATGAGTGACTAAATGAGTGACTAAGTGAGTGACTAAGTGAGTGACTGACTAAGTGACTGACTAAGTGACTGACTAAATGAGTGACTAAGTGAGTGACTAAGCGAGTGACTGAGTGAGTGACTAAGTGAGTGAGTGAGTGAGTGGGTGAGTGGGTGAGTGAGTGAGTGACTAAGTGAGTGACTAAGTGAGTGACTAAGTGAGTGACTAAGTGAGTGACTGAGTGAGTGAGTGAGTCACCTGTTCTCTACAAAGGCCTCGACTAGCTCAGGCCGCAGGCTAGACAGACGGTGAGGGTGAGGCCGTGGGAAGCCAGCCTGGAGTGAGTGGGTGAGTGGGTGAGTGAGTGACTAAGTGAGTGACTAAGTTAGTGAGTGACTAAATGAGTGACTAAGTGAGTGACTAAGTGAGTGACTGAGTGACTAAGTGAGTGACTGAGTGAGTGACTAAGTGAGTGGCTGAGTGAGTGACTGAGTGAGTGAGTGAGTGGCTGAGTGAGTGAGTGAGTGACTAAGTGAGTGACTAAGTGAGTGAGTGAGTGAGTCACCTGTTCTCTACAAAGGCCTCGACTAGCTCAGGCCGCAGGCTGCACAGACGGTGAGGGTGAGGCCGTGGGAAGCCAGCCTGGATGCACGCCGGGGCAAGCTCCCACATCGACTCATCGACATCGCCAACATCATCATCACCTGCAACATCATCACCATCATCACCTGCACCATCAACATCAACATCGCCACCATAATCATCACCTGCATCATCACCAACAACACCATCATCATCACCTGCACCATCAACACCAACACCACCACCATCACCTGCACCATCAACACCACCACCATCATCACCTGCAACATCAACACCAACAACACCATCATCACCTGCACCATCATCACCGGCACCATCAACACCAACAACATCGCCACCATCATCATCACCTGCACCATCAACACCAACAACACCACCATCATCATCACCTGCACCATCAACACCAACACCAACATCATCATCACCTGCACCATCAACATCAACACCAACACCACCATCATCACCTGCACCAACAACATCAACACCAACATCACCATCATCACCTGCACCATCAACACCAACACCACCACCATCATCATCACCTGCACCATCAACACCAACACCACCATCATCATCACCTGCACCATCAACACCAACACCAACATCATCATCACCTGCACCATCAACATCAACACCAACACCACCATCATCACCTGCACCATCAACATCAACACCAACATCACCATCATCACCTGCACCATCAACACCAACACCACCACCATCATCATCACCTGCACCATCAACACCAACAACACCATCATCACCTGCACCATCAACACCACCATCATCACCTGCACCATCAACACCACCATCATCACCTGCACCATCATCATCACCTGCACCATCAACATCAACACCAACATCACCATCATCACCTGCATCATCAACACCAACAACACCATCATCACCTGCACCATCACCATCAACACCATCATCACCTGCACCATCAACACCAACAACACCATCATCACCTGCACCATCACCATCAACACCAACACCATCATCACCTGCACCATCAACACCAAAAACACCACCATCATCACCTGCACCATCAACATCAACACCACCATCATCATCACCTGCACCATCAACACCAACAACACCACCACCATCATCACCTGCACCATCAACACCAACAACACCATCATCACCATCATCACCTGCACCATCAACACCAACACCACCACCATCATCATCACCTGCACCATCAACACCAACACCACCATCAACACCTGCACCATCAACACCAACACCATCACCTGCACCATCAACACCAACACCACCACCATCACCTGCACCATCAACATCAACACCACCACCACCATCACCTGCACCATCATCACCAACACCACCACCATCACCTGCACCATCAACACCTGCACCATCAACACCAACACCATCACCTGCACCATCAACATCAACACCAACACCACCACCATCACCTGCACCATCAACACCAACACCACCGCCATCACCTGCACCATCAACACCAACACCATCACCATCACCTGCACCATCAACACCAACACCACCACCATCACCTGCACCATCATCACCAACACCACCACCATCACCTGCACCATCAACACCAACACCACCACCATCACCTGCACCATCAACACCAACACCATCACCTGCACCATCAACACCAACACCACCACCATCACCTGCACCATCAACACCAACACCACCACCATCACCTGCACCATCAACACCAACACCACCGCCATCACCTGCACCATCAACACCAACACCATCACCATCACCTGCACCATCAACACCAACACCACCACCATCACCTGCACCATCAACACCAACACCATCACCTGCACCATCAACACCAACACCATCACCTGCACCATCAACACCAACACCACCACCATCACCTGCACCATCAACACCAACACCACCGCCATCACCTGCACCATCAACACCACCACCACCATCACCTGCACCATCAACACCACCACCATCACCATCACCTGCACCATCAACACCACCACCATCACCAGCACCATCAACACCAACACCACCACCATCACCTGCACCATCAACACCACCACCATCACCATCAGCTGCACCATCAACACCAACACCGCCACCATCACCTGCACCATCAACACCACCACCATCTCCCGCACCATCAACACCAACACCACCACCATCACCTGCACCATCAACACCACCACCATCACCATCAGCTGCACCATCAACACCAACACCGCCACCATCACCTGCACCATCAACACCAACACCATCACCTGCACCATCAACACCAACACCACCACCATCACCTGCACCATCAACACCACCACCTGCACCATCAACACCAACACCACCGCCATCACCTGCACCATCAACACCAACACCATCACCTGCACCATCAACACCAACATCACCAGCCACTCACCCACCCACTCACTCACTCACCCACTCACCCACCCACTCACCCACCCACTCACCCACCCACTCACCCACTCACCCACTCACCCAATCACTCACCCACTCACCCAATCACTCACACACTCACCCAATCACTCACCCACTCATCCACTCACCCAATCACTCACCCACTCACCCCCCCACTCAACCCCCCACTCACCCCCCCACCCACCCCCCCACCCCACCCCCCCACCCACCCCCCCACCCACCACCAGTGGAGGCTGCTGATGGGGGGGGTGGTGGCAGGAAGTTGAGGTCACAGGGGAAGCACCGCAGGAGGTCGAGGACGTAGTGGCGGCCATCGTTACCCACAATGCCCTTCAGCTCGACGGAGGTCGCGACCTCGACGGGGGTCCCTCGCTCGTCCAGCACGCGGTGACGTAGAGCCTGGTCACGTGACACACACACACAGTGACACACACACAGTGACACACAGACAGTGACACACACACACAGTGACACACACACAGTGACACACACAGTGACACACACAGTGACACACACAGTGACACACAGTGACACACAGTGACACACACACAGTGACACACACACAGTGACACACACACAGTGACACACACAGTGACACACAGTGACACACACAGTGACACACACACAGTGACACACAGTGACACACAGTGACACACACACAGTGACACACAGTGACACACACACAGTGACACACACACACACAGTGACACACACACACACACAGTGACACACACACAGTGACACACACAGTGACACACAGTGACACACACAGTGACACACACACACAGTGACACACACAGTGACACACACAGTGACACACACACAGTGACACACACACACAGTAACACACACACAGTGACACACACACAGTGACACACACAGTGACACACACACACAGTGACACACACAGTGACACACAGTGACACACACAGTGACACACACACACAGTGACACACAGTGACACACAGTGACACACACACAGTGACACACACACAGTGACACACACACACACACAGTGACACACACACAGTGACACACACAGTGACACACAGTGACACACACAGTGACACACACAGTGACACACACACAGTGACACAAACACACAGTAACACACACACAGTGACACACACACAGTGACACACACAGTGACACACACACAGTGACACACACAGTGACACACACAGTGACACACACAGTGACACACACAGTGACAAACACACAGTGACACACACACAGTGACACACACAGTGACACACAGTGACACACACACAGTGACAAACACACAGTGACACACACACAGTGACACACACAGTGACACACACACAGTGACACACACACAGACACAGATACAACAACAACAATCGCCATTCGCCACTAAGTGGCGGTGACGTCACCACGACGCTTGTGCCAGGCTATGTGCACCTTGAGGCCACGTGAAGTGTCGAACGCTCGCTGACAGGAGGTCACGGGGCAGACCCAGGTGCCATGGGTCGACTGACTGAGATGACTGGCTGATGCACCACCTGTGCCCCCTGCTGTGCCAACCTGCTGTGCTTTAGCCACCCGGCGCTCCGCTCGTTGTTCTGAGCGTCGCTCCTCCGCCCTCCGTTGTTGTTGGAGGGCGACTGCCTCCAACTGCCCAGTAGCATCCTTCACGAGCCTCCTCCACAGAGGCCGATCTTGACACCGCTGGTACCAGTCATCGGCAAGTCCACTCAGCTCCACGTCCTCCTGCTACCACATCACTCCATCTCTTCTCTAGCCCGTGCCGCGCCCGCTTAGTCCCCTCAATCCGGCCAAACAAAAGCTGTTTCGGCATGCGGTGGCTGGGCATGCGGGCTACATGACCCAGCCATCGCAGCCTTGCCTGCCGGATGAGCTCACCGATGGGACCTTGCCTAGATCTTTCAAGGATTTGTGAGCTCCTCACACAATCCAGTCTGGTTAAACCCAGGATGGATCGTAGGCAGGCCAGCCTAAATGTTTCTAACTGGCGAAGATGTTCCATTAGGGGGGGTCCACGTTTCGCAAGCGTAGGAGAAGGGAGGGAATGACCGTGGCTGAGAAGACCTGAAGCTTAGTGCGGAGCGACAGACCAGGTAGCTTCCACACAGCGTTACGCAACCGATGAAAAGATATTGCCGCTCGACTGATTCGAGTGAGACCTACTGCTCTTAAACTGGAGACAGTCATAAGCACACTGCCCAGGTATGGGAAACTTTCCACTCTCTCCACAACTGCCCCATCACCGATTGGGAGTTGTGGGGGTGGAGTGTCCGATGGTACAAAATACCCAGGCAGGTGCCTAGTTTTGGTGGGGCTGATGGTAAGGTCCCACCTCTTAGTGGCACGCTCCAGTCTCAGCAGCAGCGTCTCCAACTCCTCCTCTGAATGAGCAGCTATTACCAAATCATCGGCATACATAAAGTGGTTGAGCAATAGGGAGCCATCCCTTGACCGCACCCGGGCATCGATCAGCCTCCCATTGTATCTGTATCAAATGGAGATTCCCCCGGTACAGCTATTGAAGGCTTCACGAACTACGTGGTCAAAATAGATGTTAAATAATGTGGGAGCCAGAGGACATCCCTGTCGCACCCCAAGGTGTACAGGGAATGGCTCTGACTCCCGGCCACGTAGATTTACCCGGGCCCGCTCACCATCATGAAGGTCCTTAATGATCGTGAGCAGAGGGTCAGGTACTCCAAAAGCACGAAGAACAACCCAGAGCCCAGGCCTCCTGATGGTATCATAGGCCTTGACCAGGTCAATAAAGCAGAGATGTAGGTCTTGTTGGAATTCCCTCTGCTGTAGTAGACGGACCGAAAATATGGCATCTGTGCAGGACCGCCCTTTCCTGAAACCGCATTGGGGCTCTGCAAGCCTCTCCTCAGCGTGCCTGGCAAAGCGATGTTGAATAATCCTTGTCCGGCAAAACAACCCCCTACCTCCTCGCGGTGCCGGACGGGCAACTCTGTCGTGGACAGTGCTGTGGGGGGAGGTCCAATTTTGATTGGCTCCTCCCCTCATGGCGTCTGTGTCCACCACAGGGGCTAAACGGGGGCTCTGGACGGGTGCGAGGGGCTGGTAACCCCTCCACCTTCAATTAATTACCACTAAACCGCGAATTAAGTGACACACACACACACACACAGTGACACACACACAGTGACACACACAGTGACACACACACACAGTGACACACACACAGTGACACACACACACAGTGACACACACACAGTGACACACACAGTGACACACACACACAGTGACACACACACACAGTGACACACACACAGTGACACACACACACAGTGACACACACACACAGTTACACACACACACAGTGACACACACACAGTGACACACACACAGTGACAACAACAACAACAGCCATTCGCCACTAAGTGGCGGTGACGTCACCACGACGCTTGTGCCAGGCTATGTGCACCCTGAGGCCACGTGAAGTGTCGAACGCCCGCTGGCAGGAGGTCACGGGGCAGACCCAGGTGCCACGGGTCGACTGACTGAGATGACTGGCTGATGCACCACCTGTGCCCCCTACTGTGCCAACCTGCTGTGCTTTAGCCACCCGGCGCTCTGCTCGTTGTTCTGAGCGTCGCTCCTCCGCCCTCCGTTGTTGTTGGAGGGCGACTGCCTCCAACTGCCCAGTAGCATCCTTCACGAGCCTCCTCCACAGAGGCCGATCTTGACACCGCTGGTACCAGTCATCGGCAAGTCCACTCAGCTCCACGTCCTCCCTGTACCACATCACTCCATCTCTTCTCTAGCCCGTGCCGCGCCCGCTTAGCCCCCTCAATCCGGCCAAACAAAAGCTGTTTCGGCATGCGGTGGCTGGGCATGCGGGCTACATGACCCAGCCATCGCAGCCTTGCCTGCCGGAGTAGCTCACCGATGGGACCCTGCCCAGATCTTTCAAGGATTTGTGAGCTCCTCACACAATCCAGTCTGGTTAAACCCAGGATGGATCGTAGGCAGGCCAGCCTAAATGTTTCTAACCGGCGAAGATGTTCCATTAGGGGGGTCCACGTTTCGCAAGCGTAGAGAAGGGAGGGAATGACCGTGGCCGAGAAGACCTGAAGCTTAGTGCGGAGCGACAGACCAGGTAGCTTCCACACAGCGTTACGCAACCGATGAAAAGATATTGCCGCTCGACTGATTCGGAGTGAGACCTCTGCTGTTAAACTGGAGCCAGTCATAAGCACACTGCCCAGGTATGGGAAACTCTCCACTCTCTCCACAACTGCCCCATCACCGATTGGGAGTCGTGGGGGTGGAGTGTCCGATGGTACAAAATACCCAGGCAGGTGCTTAGTTTTTGTGGGGCTGATGGTAAGGCCCCACCTCTTAGTGGCACGCTCCAGTCTCAGCAGCAGCGTCTCCAACTCCTCCTCTGACTGAGCAGCTATTACCAAAACATCAGCATACATAACATGGTTGAGCAATAGGGAGCCACCCCTTGACCGCACCCGGGCATCGATTAGCCTCCCATTATATCTGTACCATATGGAGATTCACCCGGTACAGCTATTGAAGGCTTCACGAACTACGTGGTCAAAATAGATGTTAAATAATGTGGGAGCCAGAAGACATCCCTGTCGCACCCCAAGGTGTACAGGGAATGGCTCTGACTCCCGGCCACGTAGTTTTACCTGGGCCCGCTCACCATCATGAAGGTCCTTAATGATCGTGAGCAGAGGGTCAGGTACTCAAAAAGCACGAAGAACGACCCAGAGCCCAGGCCTACTGATGGTATCATAGGCCTTGACCAGGTCAATAAAGCAGAGATGTAGGTCTTGTTGGAATTCCCTACACCTCTGCTGTAGCAGACGGACAGAAAATATGGCATCTGTGCAGGACCGCCCTATCCTGAAACCGCATTGGGGCTCCGCAAGCCTCTCCTCAGCGTGCCTGGCAAGGCGATGCTGAATAATCCTTGCCAGGACCTTTCCCGGCACACTGAGGAGTGAGATGCCCCTGTAGTTGTTACAGTCTGTGCGGTCCCCCTTCTTAAAAATGGGGACCACCAGGGCATCCTTCCAATCCTGCGGAACCCGTCCAGTGGTCCAGACTGTTGTTATGATATCATATAGGGCAGTCTGTGCACAAACGCCACCCTCCCTCAGCATTTCGCTTGGGAGATCATCTCTGCCCGCTGCCTTTCCTGGTCTCAGACTCCGGATCGCCTTCAATACTTCCTCAGCAGATGGCACCTCAGCCAGCCACTCACAGGGGGTGACTTCTTCCAATATTTGAGGCACCGCAGCCTCAGCAGGGTCATCCTCACTTTGTGCCACGATGTTTTCCTGGCTGAGGGATTTTCCCTCCCCCAGGACCCCACAGAAATGCTCAGCAAATCTGCGAACCTGTTCCTGGGGGTCGGAGATTGGATCACCGTTTTTTTCCCCTAATGATGGTAATAGGTGTGGCGCTGCAGGTTACTTTTTTGATGGAGTTAAATAGAGATTTGTGATCACGGGCCACTGAGGCAGACTCCATCTCCTCAGCAACCCGCGACCACCACCCATCCTTGCAGCGCCTCACGGCTCTCCGAACCTCCGAGCGAAGGCTGCGGTAAGCCTCCTCATTCTCTGACGTGGGATTCTGTAGCCGATGACAATGGGCCTGTCGCTTTTTCTCAACCATCCTGAACACCTCCTCTGTCAGCCAGGGTCTCTGGGGAGGTCTGGACCGCGTACCCAAAGCAGCCATTGCAGCTGCATGA